>OX104024.1:37153435-37182709 GCA_944470205.2 Schistosoma margrebowiei | reverse complement strand
CAATTGCAGTCCTAAACAACAATGAGAAGATACAAGTAAACAATATTAACTGAATTTGGAACAATAAACAATTTCATAAATAAATTATTCAGTTTCGAGAAATTAACATTACCGAAATCATGTGCTCATTCAATCCAAGTATTACCGATATTCACAGCAGAATTCACCCCATAGTTACTTTTATTATATTACATTATATTATTAAATTATCATTTAAATATGAAATAGATATTTGCTTCAGTAAAGTTTAAAATCATAATTCACTTTGTTTTAAAATCATAACAATATGTTATTTAACTAGAATTTTCACAGTTAATCAAATCAACGAATTCAAGGAAAATTATCTTCTATGTTAGAAATTCATATTATATTTCTGATATACTTTACTTTAAATAGAGAGTTTTGATTAAGAGAACTAGAGAAGTAATTTGCATTACTGTAAACAATAATAACACAATTTTATGACTATATAAACACGTATAACAATAACAACAATTCTCAAAGGATATTGTATGTCAAGAACTATCATCATTATTCCATATGAATTCTGGTTAGGATGTAAAAAGTAATATTAAAAATGTTATATTCCGATTAAGCAAATATTACGACTATCACCATTAAATATTTCCAAGAACTACAATTTACCACTTGAGATTATAATTTTCTCTCTTGAGATGTGATTATTAGGTGATAATGTCAAGTGTTGAATGGACATAATTAAATGTAAATGTGATATCTTAAATCTATCTATTAGCAGAAGTAACAGAAGTATACTGGTGAGTTGGCAGGAATGAATTAAATCTCGGTGGATTTCACAGTTATGGCCACTTAGTAACATGATACATTTATCAGTAATTGTAGAATGAATACATCTGTATAATTTTTATTCCATGATCGGAATACAGATAACAAATATAACAGACCTCAATAGTTTATTATTGATGTTCACACTGTTTTTTATTTGTATGTTATTTGACTTGGTGGTAACATTCAATTTAAGTTAGCTTCTATGATAAGAGTTTGAGTAAGTATCCTCTTTTAGGTAGAAGATTCCTATTACTGATCAACATCAACAACTATGAATGAAATATCATGTGAAACAGTTAACCTGTTTCATTCAAGTCAATGAATTTTGGTAGACAAAGAAAATATTGAATTGATCCAGTTTGGTACATTATTATTATTGTTATTACTATTAAATTTCGTCATTTTATGTTCAGTTACCAAAAGTTGTACAAGCTGTTTCACTAGTTCAATTTCCCTACATCTCGATGGATGGTCTACTATTTTATTTACTCTTTTCACAGGTATACATCTAATGAGGATATATGTGGAAAAAAACGTGAAAATTATGTTAAGTTTATAGCTATTCAGCTTTATACATGTAGCCAACCAGAATATAAGCCAACACTCATAAATTTAATAAATTACCATCAGTTATTGCTGTAAGTATTAATTTGAAGCCAGGTTCCATATCCATTGATGAAGATGATGAGAATGTTGTTGATCTGCAAAAATTTAAAAAAAGGAGTATGAATAACCATAATATTCATTAGACAATAAGAGAGTCGCATGATTTATGAAGATGATTTTATGAATTTTTATACGTAGCTTGAGAACTATTATAAAGATAAAATACAATAAAATGGTCATATTGTTTTTACAGTATAGGTATCAGCGATTTCCATTTTTCATTTCATATGAAAATCAATGGTCTTCAGCTCATTTATGTTCATGATCCTTGATCTTGAATACCAGTCCGTTTCAAACTAGAAACAAAATTAGCTCGTGATATGAAAATTCAATCAGAATAAAATAGGTTGAATTAAAATTTGACTCTTGTCAGCAATTAAATCAAGGCTCTAAGTTTTGCATTATTTAGTACTCGTCAGCTGAATGTTGCTATATCCTAGTATTGATGTTCCCATTGAGATTCCAAGAAAGTACGTTTTGTTCCAATTACTAATGCGTTTTCTACTAAGCTACCGAATCCATTTAGTTATTGACTTATTTAGTGAGAATAAAGCTATTTGGTGGAAACTGATAAAGTAAAATCATAAATACAAACTCTTACAAATAGATAAAGCAAGGAGCTTATGATCTTGGTTAATTCTACAGCTGTTTACTATCTGTAACGAAAACAGCACACAAATTATACAAATCTTGAAATAACAATCCACGTCAATCAACAAATAGCGAATACAAAATATTAATCTATTGAAATAATAATCTAATAGCGGATTTATGTCATTTGAAACTTGAATAATCATGAAGCCGAATGCAGTAACACTTCATTTACTGCAGTCATCTTAACGTCATCTATTCTCAATGTTATCTAATGTTGAGTACAAAAATACGTTGTTTACTAAAGTTTCAAGATAAAACTTTTGTCTAATTACTCTTCGAAGTTTCGATATTGTCTTACTTCTAATTAGAATAATACTAGCTAAATACAGTTGCATAAACTAATGATTTTAATCACCATCTGGATGATGTATCAATCATTACCCATTAGTTTGTTTTGGTTTATTGAAGTTAATCAATCATTTTACTGTCTATTTTTCTTTTAAGAAGCTGGTAACTACAGTGTCGGAAACATTGTATTGTTCTCTGCTTACTCAACGGTATGGATTAAAAATTCATCATTTCTGATTGTACACTAAAATAAGTTATTCAATATTCGTTTGACTTTTTTTTTAACTGACATATTTCAATATTTTTATCAGTACAATGTTGTATAAATATATTTTAGGTCTATTGATTCATACAAAATAGATGTTAGTCGCGATAACAATGTGTGGATTGATTAGTCACTGAGCAACAACAAATATCACGTTTGTCTAACATTTAGTGCTGGTTGAGTCCTGCCAATCAAACTGAAATGCGAAAACTCGCCATAAGGAGATAAGTTATAATAAATGCAATAAAATTATAAAAGTAAATAGAGGGGCTGAGCATACTTTCTTAAAATACACACGTAAAATTCTATTGGTCAGAATTAATAGGCCTTAGAAATGTAGAGTAAGTGTTATAATACTCCCTTTGTTAGATAGTTTGGAACTTGGTGAAGTATTGAAACGCGGCCTACTATTGTGAAACAATGTTCAATATTTATCAGACAAGAAGTCGATATAATTGTTTGAAGTATTTCAGTTAATAAACTGGTCACTGGGTAGAAATAATGATCACCACCCAATAACTATGACGAGGTGTCTTCTGCTTATTGCATTTATTACGGAAACATTTATATAATACGAGGTTTTAGGGTTTTAATGTAACATATAATATAATAGAAAGTATATGAAGTGAAATGAAAAACTTCGTGAATAAACTGTCCATTTCGCAAAACTGTTCACTTCAAAAATCATTCCACTAAGGTACAAGTATTCTCCATCATTGCACTGGTGAATTTTAGTTACTAGCATTGTTCCCATCTCTTATAACAGTGGCATAAAACCATAGATTAAGTTAATATTATTAAAACGCATTAAAAGGGAAATAAACCTTATTTTACATTTTATAGTTCACGAAAGAACTCTTACTGTGACGAACTTTATTTCGAACATGTTCAAAGTATTTAAATTCGACATAATTATTTTATCATAATAAACGTCAAGCCATAATATTAAGGGACTGGATCTAAAAGCTTTATTTAAAAGGTGTAGTAGTTAGTTACACAACACCACATACAAAATATACTTTTTAGTGAAAATCGTAGTGTAATTGTGCTACTTCATTTGTAATTTAACTGTTATAACTCGTGCCCTTTGTCTTAATAATGTATGACGTGATGATACTGCTAATTAGGGAATAGTGAATTATCGACCGAACCAATGACGCATAAAACAAGTACGAGCACCCTAGAGTCCTTGCCGTTCCTACTTCCCGCCTAGCCCTGTCTGTTAAGTCCAGAACACCAACCTCAGCCTCTGCTATATGAATTATTTATTTCAAGCATACTGGGTTTATATACCAACCAAACAGACCACATCGTACCATAATCTAGGAAACAACATTTGTACAAGATTTAGGGGAAAGTGTGTGTGGATGTGAGAGATAGTGATTGATAGAATGGGCATAACTCAAGAATGGTAAATCGTATAATAATAGTTCGCAGGTCAAAATAAAGCTAACAATAAGAGGAAATGATTTTTCAGCAGTCTATCTTACTACAAATGATTAACTAGAGAAGTTTAAAATAAACATTTTACTGAAAGCTATTTAAATAAAACAAACATTCTTAACTGAACGAAACAAAATCCAAGAAATGGTGAGGTATTCACCGCCGAAAAAAATATTAGTGATAGAGTTTTCTTACGTGTTACTATAAGAAAACTATAAAAAAGCCATAGTATATATTTATTTCATCAGTTCATTTCTTGGATCAAATCTTTCACGTTGATTGTACTATAAGGTGAATTTTCTTCAGTAAATGGCACCAGCTAGTGAACCAGTGAAAACCGTGAAGTATTGAAGTAGTAAGCTGTTCTGATTTGAGACAACACAACAGGATATACAAATGACTGTACATAAAATCAGATTGTGAAAGTTCGGCTCTCTTTATGACCATGACTTATTTACAGTACTGAATATAGCTTCAGTTCCTTGTATTTCCAACTTCAGAAAACTCACAATATATAACAACCATTTTCACAGATTTAAATCATGAGTCAGTTGAAGCTAGACCACCATTGAAAACCTGGAAGCCCCGTGTGGTGCAGGATCGTGGATGCGCACTGCTGAGGAGTCCCATACTAAGACGAAACGGCCGTCCAGTGCTTCCAGGTTTTCAATGGTGGTCTAGCTTCAACTGACTCATGATTTAAATCTGTGAAAATTTCTAAAAATCTCCACAAACCCCTTCTGATATAACAACCATCACATGATAGCATCAACAGTATCCATCTTAGCCGTATAACAATGAAACATCATCATTCATTACTGTTCCCTTGATCCTCGGATATCCATGTGGGACTCAGTCCTCACATTGGATGAATCTCCAGCAACTATATGACTAAAAATTAGTTCAATCGTGTTGTTATTCTGAATTGGTCAACATATTATATTCGTTTAAATAAACACTCGCCGGAAATCAGACAAAACTGGATAAGAAATCAGAGGCTACTATATATCAGAACAAGCTGTGAAACACATATGGAGAAATTAGAACACTATTTCTATCTGAAGTTTGTACTAATGATGTCGTTGAGAAAAACGATGAAAGCTCCACGACCGAACCATCCAGCTCAGAGAACAAAACTTCATCAAAATCATCCACCTGAGCTGCAAATCTTCACCATCTGAATATCATTCTTATTTTCATATGTTCTCATTTATTTAACGTTATATACTAACTTGACATATCTGTTTACTCACAAAAAGATATAAACCCAAGTCACAGTTGTGATTTGCTTTTTTCAAACTACTTTTTTAAATAATAAGATAATGATTATCAAACTTTTTCATGGTCTATCAGCAACTGTCATCAATGTTATATGTCATCTAATATAAATTGATATGACTTTTTAACTGAAGTGAATAGTCAGTGTAGGGAAGAACACATTGTAATATCATTTGATATTTTAAAAAACCTTAGTAAATGTCAAACAAAACAGATTTCAAGAAAAATTCCTCTGATTTTCTCTTATTTTTCCCCCATATTTACTTAGATACTTCAATCACTAATTCATGTGTAGTTCAAAAAATTATTGTACATTAGGCCAATTTAAAGTCTATCTGTAAAATAAGTAGAGTAAAACCTTACTAGGCTTATTTGTGGTTGCAAAAAAATGTGTCTTATTGTCTTTCATTTCAGTCGTCAAGTTACTATTTATCAGTATTCTTTGTACTTATCACCACTTTCTGATGACAGACTACTTTTAAGTTGTCTCTAATTATTCATTTTGCTTGGTAGTACGAATAGTAATGATGAACTATTGAACATACTTTAATTGACAAGTTGAACCAAATATGGAAGTATTGATAAAAAACCTATTTTAAATAAGCTACATTGAATTTTTTAATAAAAAAAGTTAAAGTCAATGCAATTTATTTATACTATCCTATGTAGACCATTAGAAAACTTCTAGATGTGAGTTATATTCTCATTAAACTTTGTTAATAAATGCAATCCATTTATTTGCAATTATAATCAACGGTAAAACATAAGTTCTTACAATCAATAAAAGCCTATAGATTATTATCTGCCTAGCTTAAAAATTCCCATTAAGTTACTCAGAAACAAATCTAGTACATAAAATAATCGAAACAAAAAACATTTCATTTCTAGATACAATTGTTAGTATAAAAGAATAGGGATAAATAGACAATCATTATCAACCAAATTGATAATCCATTGTCAGATTACATACATAATAGCACCTTTGCAAATTAAACATAAATCGCTTTCAATAATTCTCAAAAAAGGGATTTACATCAATATCAATTCAATTAAACCACTGTTCATTAGTATGAAAAAAATTCCCTTTTCAAACGGAGGTGACTTTTTAGCTAAACGAAAGAATAGAGAAAGAGTAAACAGTCGATTTAGTTATTAGAATAAGTACAGATAGTTGTCGTGATAAAATTTTGATTCAATTGAGTAGATAATGTCAAGAGCATGAAAGGCATTTTATGAAATAGCTGATCACTTCATGGAAAAATACCAAGACTAGACAATTTAACATTTTTTCCGACTAAATATGAATTTCAATAGTTGAAATCATGAGTCAATTGAAGCTAGATCTCCATGGAAAAGCCGGAAGCACTGACTCCTCAAAAGCACACATCCACGATCCTGCACCTTCGAGATTCGAATCCAGAACTTATCAGTCTCGCGCGCGAGCGCCTAACCATTAGACCACTGAGCTACATACCTCGGTGTTAATGTCCAACTTTGACCAATCCACCAAATTGCGCCACCGTACACCATTGTCTTCAGTGAGTTGATATTTCACAACAGACTTGGTTGAACTCCACTGGTCACCGCTTCTCACTAGAACTCCAGGAAATGCCTCGTGAAGTCAGTCACTAGTGAGAAGATTATTATTATTATCAGAAGGGGTTTTGTGGGGACTGATAGGTCCTGGGTTCCAATCTCGAGGGGGGGGCAGGATCGTGGATGCGCACTATTGAAGAGTCTCACAATAGAACGAAACGGCCATCCAGTGCTCCCAGGTTTTCCATGGTGGTCTATCTTCAAATGACTCGATTTCAACTATTGAAATTACTAAAATCTCCACAAAACCTCTTCTGACAAATATGAAATTATTTATAAGGCTTCAGTTATATTACAGGGCAGACCTTAAAAGCAAAACAATGTGCGATAAGGATTTGAATGAGTGATCTCTAATTCAAATATTTTAATGGCTTATTACTTTTTAAAGTTCTTTATTCAATCTTTAAAATCAACAAACCCTTTTGAACAGTATCCTGTTGAATAATGTTTTACTAGATAATAACCAAGTAATAACTATGATTGTGTTTCAGTGCTTACTGATAAGATATAATTATTTGATAACCAGTTGCAATACATAAATGAATCAACATTGCAGTGAATATATTCAGATACACACAAAGTTAATTTCATACTTCGCCTAATTACGTCCAACTATTCTGCTTTGTCTCATACTTCATAAACTTTATTCTATAGAATATAACAAATAAATGGTTTTCATGTAAAAGCTTGATAAAAATAATTTCAATATTAGATGGCTAACAGACTTTTTCTAACCCTAGTCATTAATTCATTATGAATCACTGCTGATTTCACATAGTTCTAACATTTTAACATGTTGACTACAAGCAAATTTATTTTTTCATATATTGTTTTCCTGTCTCAATGAAAACTTATTAAAAATGACTGACAGTAATGGTGTTAACGTTTCTTTGTTGTTTTTTATCTCGAGATGTAAAGAATAATGCATAGCTGTCTATTGGCTGAAACAATATTTAAAAATGACTGATTTATTTTATTATAAATATAGTGGTATGCTTTTATAGAATGCATGTGAAAACCTTTTTTAGTTTATCCAACGGACAGAAAAATCGCTAAAACCCTTAGGTAGTGGGAGTGTGCTTTGTCTTATTATCCTGTAAATCCAGTAGCGAGCATCTATAACTCTTCCTAGGAAGGGAATCTGAACCTTCATATCTAGTTCTTTAACTATATAGGCTTTCAGACCACTGAATCTCTATCTAATGGTTCACATTTAAAACACGTCATTTTGAAACATTACTGAACTATGATCCATTTTCACTAGTGATACCTGTCTTATTTCAACATCGTTGAACTTTATGGATTACAGCTTCTGTTTGAAAAGATGTACGGGATTCTGTTCATTTTGGTGACTACCTAGATAGAGTTACTCAGAGATGCAAATAACAGTACCTCTCCCTATACTTGCAATACATTTGGGATATCGTGCGATAGTTATTCATTACTGCTGCTTCTCAATGGTTATCCAGCCAACTTAAATTACAGTAGTAATCATTACTAACAATATATTTCATGATTTTTAGGGGTCTGTACAATACGGTTGAGGATGTTCAGAAGTAAATCTCATTATACATTGTTGACATACAAGTTTTTAAATTGGTGTTTCGATATTGCTTACAGTTATGCTTTTATAACACTTTTCGATGATACTTATCAGCTGATGAGTCTCAAGTAAGATGAAGCATTTGTCTTTGGAGTCACTGCTATTCATTAGGCAGAAAATAATATTTTATTTGACGATTTCGAAATAAAAAAACGGTTTAATTCTAATAATATTAAAAATCTCAATACGCACAAATATTTATGACTCTGTGATTGAATGATGACGACCAATAATCTCATGTAAAACGTAGACGCAGTCATATCTTATAATAACGATCTTTGGGAATTTAAATGACGAGGAATTAATAATTTAAAGATATTAATTAACTGAAAAGTATAGTAGTCTTCTGTAGTGCACTGATAAGCGAATTTACATAAGTATAGCAGAGCTGCAGCAAAACTATTATGACTAGTATCAATCGGAGCGAAAAATTTGGTTTCAGCACACTGAAAACAAACGGCTATTTCAATTAGTCAACAACTACTTTCTTCAGCAAACGTGGTGTCAAATTATTCAGGAAAACTGAACATCTATAAGGTCACAGGAAATCTCTAGTTGCCGACAGATATCAGCTTATGGAAAGATAAAATTATGTAAATAATATATGTTTTCTTTGAAAGTTTACACTTTTACCCTCACTTAGTGTTAGATGAAGTTGCTGTAGGTTACTTCGAAATACTATCCAAGTGTTGATAAAGAAATTAACAATCCAACATCGTTGAATGTAACTATTTAAAAACGCAGGCAGACCACAGAACAGTTATTTGATTCCGATGTTTTTGTTGTTACTCACTTTTTAATCTAGTCCATAGATCATAAATTTAAACCAGATTTTTGAAAATTCAACTCAATTATTAAAATTTATATGCCACTTTCTGTCTTATCTTCTACGAAATTAATACTGATGTAAATCTATAGCTACATATATCTTAAAAGTTACCAGTTTTTATAATTCATCTTTTGACTTAACTTGGTATAAATGAAGTGAGCTAATGTTTGATTCATAGGAGCGGTCGAATGTTCCAGTGAACAGATTAGAATGCGTTTTTGCCATATTCTCTAATATTGGTTATAAATTACTGTTGTCAAATCTTATAATTCTTTTCCAAGTGTATTCTTAAACTGTATACTTGTTAACCTGAATCAAATTTGTCACTCAATAATATTACCAAACTATTTTCAAGCACTGAAATTTAATTTTATATACTTTAATAAAATATTACTAGGCACTATTTTCAGTTAACTAATAAGCACAAATCTATCAACTGACAAGACTAGATTATTAATCTAACTCATTCATTAAAATAAAGTGATTTATCTCCCTAATGTCTGTATCTCAATAAAATGTATCAGTGATAAGCCATGTACAATTAGGCATCACAAAACAAACTATCAAAACTTCATTTGAAGAATTGTATTTATGACAGTTAATTAGTGAATTATGTATTTATATAGTTATTATAATGACGATCGACAAGTTTAATTTGTAAAATCATAATACTTACCTGAATACAATTGTAACAAATGATTTCGTTGTGAAAATTGGTTGTGTAGGAAAATGATGCTGACAAAGACCTCTTTCACCACCGGCTTCTGCCTAAAATAAGAGATCAATAAAAATCATTTAGTTTCAACCAAAAAAGTGAAAATGATCTCTAATTGGAAAGAAAAAAAGAAGAGGGTAACAATTAGTTGGGAAAATTAGTTCATGTTTTTTTCAAATTTTCCAAATGATTATTTTCTTTATAAAGATAGATATTAAAACATGGATACACTTAATTATTTTTTTCGAAATCTTTTCATCACTCAATCAAACCGATATAAAAAGAAGTGCTTAATAGATCATGATCTCTGTATTTTTTAAATTCTCAATAATTACCAGAAATAAAAATAGTGTTATTCTTAAGAAGAGAAACGATACGTAATTTTATGTGATTAATTCATTAGCCATTTAAGTATAATCCTCACTTTAGTTGTGACGATTAGTTATACTACTATCCGGTTGTTCAAATCAAATTAAGTGAAGTATGGTTTGATTGTCTGGTTGAAATAAATTCATAACGAAAATGGTCTATAATAATTTTAACCTTGTTTTATTTTAAATTACATGCCAGCTAAAATTGATAAATGATTTACGTGAAAATATGTTTGTTTAACAATCTGGTTGATAAAACAGTACCCATTATTTCTCTTCATGCCATTATCTGCCATTAGTAACTAGAGTATCATTACATTTCTTGAAATCTAGAACAGAAAATTAGTAATGTTTCCTATATTTATGGATTGAAACTTTAGGTATTGTACAAGTCACTAGTTGATTGATTCTTCCTTATCATATAAATAATCTGAATGTACAAAGTTACCTTTAGAGCTTATCAAGGGTAAACAGTACTGATTGTTTCATCCTATAATATCTCCTATAATATAGAAGGCGAAGTATAAAGTTTCTTATTTTCAAACGTTATAGAGGGGTTACGTTAAACACCCATTATAAAACTGAAACTTTTGTGGGTCGAAAAATTTAATACTCATGGTTCACTGAATTACTTATATAGTTATTTGATGCATTAGATGCACGAACATTAATATCTACAGTTCGTTAGAAAGACTTGTATCAACGTTCTATACGTGACATTCTGATAACCTTCGTGGTTTGTAATGATATTTATGCCACTGAAAAAATACTCATTTTTTCTGACGTATGTAAATAGTGCTACACGAATACTTAGTAAATCTTATTTTTAACAACTTCAAGGATTAAAAACAAGAAAACATTTATTATGCATTAGAACTTTGATTTTTCCTTAAGAAATATTTATCTAATAGCTAATATATAAAGCTAATCGAACACCAAGCTTTTCAATGATAATCTCTCTAGTTTTTTTAAAGTAATCACACTCATTCCAAATTTTTCCATAAAAGTCAACACTAGGATCCAGGGAATTACTGAGTTTTCAATAGGAAAATTATATAAATATATAATTTCATGAAAGTACTTTTTTCAATAGGTATTTTAATGTTGTGTATAAGACTATGCCGAGCTAGCAAGAATAGTTCCATGTAACGTATAAAACAAACGTTTAATCAGTAACTATAAAACTAGTTGATAATCACTATGCTTGTCATTTATTGATCGGCATTATAAAGTTAAAAGGGATAAGTGTAAGAATTATTATAACTATATTTCCATTATGCATCACGAATTATTCAATATTGAAAATATTACTTCCTGAAACAAAACAAAAAATTAAGCGCGTTTTAGAAAAAAATAATCATCAGCATTTAAATGTAAAATGAATTTTATCACATAATTTTGATGTGTTAATTGAAGTTTCATATGTTTTGAATGTATTGGAAAATGGATGCTAATTTCGGACACGTTTTATCCATTCATTGTCATTTGAATTTAACTAGATCCCAATAAATAAAGATATTTCTGTATGAATATTCAAATCTCATAACCTGTTGAAATTAAACTATACAAACAGCATATCAACAACATACATAAAAAGTTTTGATAAATACCCACAAATATAAATCAATAATAATTATAACGAAATATCATAAAACAAACTAACCATAGCACGATACTGTGGTGTATTTGAATCAAATAAATATAGATAGTTTTCATCACATAATAAGTGCTGTTGTGATGGTATATAGAATGATTGAAATCTTATCATAATACGTGAATTAACACGTGAATGAACATAAATTTCACAACTAAAATTAACTGGATACTTATGATCAAGGTTGTTCTTTAATTGATTATGATTTGTTACAGTTTCAGTTGATTGTTTTAACACCTTTGTTGCCATTGTTGTTGTCGTCGTTGTGACTGTTGAATTTAGATGGTTTTTTCGATGTTTATGAGAAGCATATGATTGTGGAAAACTAGTTTCATCAACTGTTACAAATTTATTTGATAATTTAACTGATTTTTTGTGATTGTTAATATTAGATTTATTGTTTTGTTTAAATAAGTTTGATTTTGATTGATGTACATTTTTATCAATATTATCATATAGTTGAGCATAATTTGGATGAGAATAGATTACAGCTCCAGTTAATTCGAAATATAATCGTTTTATTGTCAATCCTGGTATATCATGACAATGTTGAGATAAATAGTCTAAATTTCAACGAAAAAAAGGCATTGAAAATCAATATTGTATAAGATATTGTGATAAGACTATAATTTATGAACGATCTTTGAACGACGCCTCAGTGACCTTGAGAATGTCCACGTGTTTACTAGGGATAAATGAGGGTCATATAGCAGTATGAAGAATAAGGATTAGGATTGCCGAATTATAACTTATGGATGAGCCGATCAGAAGCGTTTGACGGATTTCAAGGTCACAGCGCCAATTTCAGTATCTGATGCTCACGTACGATCGGTTCAGAGCGGATTTTAGAGAAAACATGATAATTGAGCGGCTACAACAAGTGGAATTACTAAGAAGTTATTTTACTTGTTACTGTGTTATTTAAATCATCTGTGGACCTTGTGCAGACTACCATGTTGATGTTGTCTTTTGATGTAATGTATTTCAGGGGGGAGGTCTGATAGGATAGGAACTTTTGTCGCTTGAGCTGGATTGAGACTATGGTAAATTATGATGATTGTTGCCAACTGCATAATGAAAGCACCAGCAACACTGGTTACAACATTTGCAGATGTTACTGAAGCTTCGGCTATTCAGTGGTAAGAGTATTATAGAGATATATGTGCAGTAAAAATGACGAGCTTTGATGAGTAGTTTGGGGGAGTAGGGAGAAACTTTGAAGTGTATCCACTCTTATTCTTTGGTTTTTCATAATATATATTTACCCTATATTTACTGTTTTCTGATTGGCTGATAATTCTAAGGGTCATTTAAGATTCATCCAAAGGTCGTCCATAAATTGTAATCTCACCGATTATGTTTTGCAGTTGATGGTTAGGGTTGAGAATTAGATTTATGACTTTCATCACGAAGTGACATCAGCTAAAATGTCAAAACACCATTTTAACAAATAAATGAATGAATTTCAAGTCAAATTCCGAGACCTGTTATCCTAAATCAGATTGGTTCGTCCATAAATTATCATCTCGTCGATAATGTTAAAATAAAATTGGCGTAACTGTTTGGAGGAAAAAAGCTAGTACATAATTATCACAATGCCGGAAATTACAAGCGCTTCAAGAGAACTTTATGATTTATTTTTACCTTACATAGTGGGCGTTAGCAACAGAGAAAACAATCTTTTACAATACTATAAGCGGAAAATCGGTTCAGAGCAATAACTGAATATTATTTTATCTTATCAAGGCTAAAATTCATCATTATGACTTAGCTGTAGTTTAAGATGAAAAATGAATAACCACAAATTAACGAGACATGAATACCATTCTAAGTTACTTTTAATCCAAACAGAAGTTGGTGTTCTTCATTAGATCTCATAGCGAAGTCCCATTTTATCGATTTAAACTACCGAACAAAAATTTATTTGTATATTTGTACTTAGTTATCATGAGACAATGTTCATGCAAAATTTATCCATCCATGTTGCTCTAAAATTGAGAGCTATAGATAAACGGTTTTCATCAGTTCCCTTTGTTATCTAACTCTCATTGGTTTTTAGATGTACAAGCGTAACGATTTGTAAAGAAGTTTAATGTGTTAAACACTCACACCGATAACAGTGTAATTTTTCTTAAACGATATACATATTATAAATGCATTTAAATTCGCCATGATACCCTGTGTACTTAAATATGTTATCAAATAATAAAGACTGATAAATATACTTCAAAATTTATTGGATTTCTTTTTACCTCGCAGGGATGGTTTCGAAAGATCTGTTAATAATTCCCAGAACACTAATAGGTGAATGCAACCAGCATATCAAAAGAGCAGTAATATTATTATTTATTTATAACAGTTGAATTGCCGGATAATTTTTTTCAAGTAATGAAATTTTTGTCCATCCAAAATGTATACATCATGAGAGAATGCTGTAGTTCTCTATAATTTTACATTATATCTATATCACAATTTTATAAGCAATTCTTTGCTGAAACACTTATTTATTCGAAACTACAGTTCTTACGGTTGATCGAACAGTACTGGATTTTGCTTTCATCTCATGTCGATTTAGCAGTTCTATAGGACTTTTAAGAACACTGATCATATATTTTTGTATGACACTACTATTACTTTAAAGTGTATAGCTTCATGATTAATGACTGTCAGTTGACAAGCATCTATTTTCAGATTTTACTTGATTTAATTCATCAATTACTGGATGTCAAAAAACAAAACATATCTAAATAAATGTTATTATTGGTGTTAAATCTGAAGACATGAACACTAATTATTCATGTAGGCGGTATAGAATACAGCACTAAGTTGGGGAAAAAGTCATTTTAGTTATTTTTTTGTGGGATTGAGTAAATCGTTAATAACTGTAATGGGTAGGTAGAAACGATACTCGTACTTTGTGACGGACTTAAGCTAATCACAGAAATCACAAAATTTAAACCAAACTAGGGTTTTCCTTCAGGTGAGCAAGTGAATATAAAAAAATGAGCACTAATCAATATTCCTGAGAAAACTAATGGATAAAAACGTTTCCTAATTAGTGAACATGAGTCAACTGCGTCAACTCTAAAGTGACTAAGCGTCTACTAAAATAAATCAAGTCCTTTTATCGATGACCATGATTGGGTTATCTAGTTTTCAGTGTTGAACACATTCTCATTGATCAAATGTGCTAAGTGATCATTAATCCAAACAGTAAAAGAGTACGTATTATGTCCTCTTAACCACTAATCAAAGCCTTCTGGTAACCTCTTCGCCTCAAATATTCATCATGAAATACAGTAGCATGATTTTAAATGATCTTTGCCTATAACTTTTCGAACAACTGAATTTCATATCAGAATATGGCTAGACAAACTTATCATCAAAAGAAGCCTGTTTAATTTGTGCATTCAAATTAACTCACATAATAAACTGTTAATAAATTTTCATTTACAGTAATACATATATGTAATAAATTATAGGTCAATAAGCAAATCATATTTCTGTTAGAATATGGAAATTTACTACATGGTTCTAAACAGGTAGACGTAGCAGAGAGAATTTTATCGTCGCTAAGATAAGCAGAGTAAATGCAGATGTCATGAGCCGGGAAGTTGAAATAAAGGGCAAGTAGCATGATATATATAACTTTAAATAGCTTTTAAAATGACCCTTATATGTAATTTTAGAGTTTAACACTAACCGTATTGTATTTTAAATCAATATCCATGCATATATATTTTTTATCAGGACTGTAAACCTATTCTATGGGTACTGTTTCTCCCTCATATGATCTCCAATGAATTAGATCGCGTCTTTGTTTTATATAGTAGGTTTCAAAATACCTAGTTCACTACATCTTACCATCAGGATTAAAAATATATAAAAAATAAATACACTTTGTATTGCACATTTTACATGCGTTCATAACGCTAAATTCTATTTCATAATTTGTAAAGAAGTGAATCAAATGAAGTTCCCAAGGACTGTGACCATTATTCATATTAATTTAAAAATAGGCTACATAGTAATATGACTGACATTTAAAAAATCGGACTCCAAATAAATATGTTATCAGTATCACATTTATTGCAAGGATTAAAGTTCCTGTTGCATGTTATTGTAGGCCAGCTTTACAACTTGTTTAGGTGACTATAAAACTAGAATAAAAAGAGTCCTCTGTTTGTTCTTAACCTTAAATAGTTCTTTATATAATTTTAATTTTTAAAGGAACGTTTTTTTTTCTGAATCATTAGGATTCACCAACCAAGAACAGAAAACATTTATTCACTAAATTTTTAAAAAAAATTAAATAGGTCAAAGACTTACAAAGGAAATCCTTCTAGAAAGTAACAGTTTTGTCAATACCTTTGTTAAATAAAATAAAGACAGACATCGACTGACCTCTTCAGTATTTATAAGGTATGTGATAGCCAATTACACTTTTAAACGTGCATGTGTACTAGGCGAAGTAAAGTAAATAGATAGTAGAATAAATTTAACTAATAACTATGTTTCACAACGGCAACAAATGCGCTTTTTTTCCTAATTCCCAATATTTAATTGTGATGATTCATATACAAGTAAGAGGTCATTACTACTCGTTGATTACACAATTATATACCAACATCAGCTGATGCAGTATTTAAATCTGTAAATAAATAGCTACGAATAAGAATCGACAATCAACTAACAAATTAACAAAAGATTCATCAGAAATGACAAAAATAAAAGACAAACAATCATTTTTCCCCATATGTATGTATATATAATTCAATTTATTTGGCCATATCTGTTTATTTCAATCTTTATTGCTTGTTATTGTTGTCGACACAACAGTCCTGTTCGCATACACTTAGTTATTTTTTTAGGCTTAATTACTCATCATTATTTTTTGTAAAGATTTTTCATTTTACAAAAAACATTTTTAAGATTGTATTAAAGGACAGTACTGTATATGGATAAGTGTATGTTAAGCGGTGTATGATTGAATAATACAAAATAAGTGATTAAGTGAGACTTTGACGAATACAGTTGTTAAACCTTTGAAGAAGAAGAAAGAAGAACACAAGATGAGAAGATAAACAGATAAACAGTATTTAAAGAAATACACAATATCACTTAGTTATATTAATATAACAATAATAAGTTATGACCATAGTATTCTTCTACTCTTCAATCACGTTTTTATCACAACACTTGACCGATTTGTAAAAAATTAAAGCTGTATTACGTTAAATATTTTGTCCCAATGTGAACTATTGTACAATGTAATACAAAACAACTATCATATAACTTTCACTAGTGACCAAGAGGTTCTACTACTGTTAGAATTTCAATGACTTTTTTCAGTATGTCTTTATTCAGCTAATATCAAACTGAAGAATCTATAAATGAAATCTTGTATGTTCAATAATTTTTTTGTAGTCTATTGAAACTTAAAACGATCTTCAATGATAAGCCTCAAGTATAGATTATAAAAAATTTTGTGACAATTATTTGTACATTTTTGTTTTTGTAAACAAAATACTTTTGTTAAATCTAACTTACAGAGGAAGTAAAAAGTCGATGGTTACATAACATTATAAATTTTAACATAATGATAAGAATTTCAGGATCACTGGAAAGACCTAACAATAAATAGTATTTTTATTAGTTTAATTCAATATTTATATGATTGTGCCCATTTCAAGGTTTTCTAGGTTGAATTAAAAATCTTGGAAATTAATAACTTACATCCCATCATTTATTTAATAGAAAAAACACGTTTGTTTAACTTTTATTCAAATTGCGTAAAATCCTTATTAATAAATTATTAGGTGCCAACAGAAATGCACTCAATTGACACCTGATAAAAATATTATCACATTTAACTTCAATTAAAAGTAAAAAAAGTTGCCTTACAGTGATTTAATTAAAACTTTAATCTTACTGTTTAAAAATCCATTCGTTTTATTCAGTTACACTCTACTACTCTAGGAAACAAAATAACTATCAAGATACAAAAAATCTCAATTGCGTTATTAGCTATGGTTAGTGAGAAAAGTAAATATATTCAAATATAAGTTAAAAATCAATTCATTTCGCTATAAAAACCCTTAAATTCTTTAAATATGAACAAATACTGTTTAACCCCTATAACACAGTCATCAATCAATTCAGAATTATACTATAACTGTACACATTTTTATGTTAATCTATAAATAACACAATAACTTGAATAATCGTTTTCTTTTTTGTTGTATTTTATAATCCCAGCAAATTACCTACTCGTTTTTTTTAATTAATTATTCATTATTATCATCTGATTTATTACTTTATCTCGTAACACTTAATGCATATAATTCATCATTATTTATCATATACCAAGACTATCTATTATTCATCTTATGTTTATCCAATGTAAAAATTAGGGTAGTTACACAATACAAAACAAATATATATATATATATATATATATATAAATTGCCCATAAAACGTTAAGTGAAAATACATATTACTAGCCACTTTCTTAGCCGTTTGCGTTTACTGAAAAAAAATTTTGGCGACTAGTTTAGAGCATTCAACTTTTGGTATATATTTGTCAAAAGAATATACAACTAATAAACATTCACTAAACTAAGCAACATTATTAACACTGTTCAAGGTTGCCCCCCCCCCAAAAAAGAAAGGTGGAAAAAAAATAATTTTATGAAACAGTATTCATTTAAGTGTAACTAACTACAGGTATATACATTAACATATACTTTATAAAACAGTTGTTATTATTTTTCTGATTCTAGACAAACATAATATCAACAACGGAAATAACAATAACAAACAGCTTATGACAGTATTTTGTGACTGAATGAAAATACACTTAAATATGGTGCCAAAACTAATTTATTATACACAATCACATATATGTATAACTGCAAGTAATAAATAGACAACATCGTCAATTTGTTATTAATAGTAATAATAATGATAATAATACCTTATTTAAAATTTTCTATTTCAGTGTAATTAAGTTCGTATGTTATTTCAGGAAGTTTTGCTATCTTTTGAGATGATTGATCTACTGAGACTTTACAACATTGATAATCTAGCATAACTATAATTTTGAAATAAAAATAAATCCAATTATTTCATGATGTAAATGACTAATTTAAACGTTTACAGGACTTTGAAGATGAAACTGTACATGACTACATTATTATTCAAATCGAAGACTAACTTTGACAATCCAGAAATTTATTAATCTCAATTCAATGTTACACTTAGTACTTTGGTTAGAAATTTATTTTCTCGATATAAGCTTGATAAGCTGTTCAAAGTGTTTCATAACTGTATAAATTTGTTTTAACAACCTTCTTTATATTAGCTACACGAACTTAACTGTCATATTAGATAAACTACATGCAACAGTTCACAAAATTATATAAGCTTCATTTATTGCTATGTTGCTGGGAGTGCAGGCAACAAATTCACACCAGTCACTTTAACTATTCAAGATCCTCCAAAACTAAGTATATTGTGCATCTAATTCCATTATGGAGAAGATTTATAGCTCAGGTGGGTGATTTTGATGGAGTTTTGTTCACTGAGCTCGATGGTTTGGTCGTGTCATATCTTTTCTAGTTCTGAGATCCTTTAAAGCGTTTTGTTCTTGTGGGGCCAGTTGGTTGTTGTCCTTCATCCGTTAAGTTAGCGGTACTATAGTTCGCCTTAATTCTTGTTGCATTTCTTTACTTATTCGGGAAGTTATGAGTGATGATTCTAGTGCCGCGAAAAATTCCAGTTTCGAACCGTCACTTGTATTGTAGTTTAATCCTTTTCGGGGTAGGTGTTCTTCTATACTTGTTAGTGATCGTTTTGACAAGTTGACCACTCAGTTGTTTGTGTTTTCTTCCATGGGTGGTTTTGTATTCTTGATTAGTTTCTTTTTTAGGGTGTTTCTTCTTTGTTCTTTGTGTCGTTTGCATGATGTCTCGATGGCTGTTGTCAAGATTTTCAAATTTTCTGACGAACAAACCATCCAGCTCAGAGAACTAAACTTCATCGAAATCCCATTGTACTAAACAGCCTGAAATCAACTGTAGTCCAAAACACAACATTATCAAAAAATTAATTATTCCTTCTTCGGATATATTTTCTTTAAGTTACATGTATTCTGCTATCTTTATATTACATGAATTTCTTGAACAGTTGACCTAAATAATCTGTGCAAACTTGACTATCATTGAATCTTTGTACAGCGTTAATTTTAAAGTGAATTCAGTAACGACGTATTGAAATGCCAATAGTTTAAAACAAAGGCAAAACTGAAATTCGATTCGCTTTCATCCAAACTGATTTCGGTTCACTTAAAGAAAGGTAAATTTTAATAACTGTAATTATTATCTTGTATATTGAGAAAAAGGGTAATGAAATAGGTAACACAACCAGCTTAACCTTATTTTCTGGAAATATATTTTCAACAGGATAGTCTTTTTTCTTGTTCATAATAGTGTTGTTTAGTTTAATCGAAGAAGCTCATATTCAGTCTGCACAGAATCATTAACATTAGAGAGGAAGAATGTATTTGTAAAATCTCATCGAAAGAATCTGAAGTAAATCTAACGTTTCGCCTGGCAATGTGGTCCAAGCTTTTTCAAGGAATCATTAACAGTTATCTGAACATAAAAACTACACAAATCTGTAACAAAAGTGTATACACCTTGATATATCCAAATTAAAAGATTTGTAACTGTTAGCATTTGAAGAATGTATTCATGATGTGTTTGTTTCATATTCTGCACCCGCTGGTATGCAAACGTGAAATATTATTGAAATAAAATGATAAACCTCAATTAACAATCGAGTTATTCATAATAATCAGCATTCACTTAATCTGGTCGGAATCACTTGATGAAAGTAAAATGCAAATTAATTTTGTCACATTATTAAAACTATAAATGTATGTAACCCTGCATACATGAGTAAGTATGCATACTTAAAAACACTGAAAAATCAGAACTTTAAGACGAAACATCTAAAACCAAAATAGTATTTAATGAAGTGGAAAGACAACTTGTAAAGCAGAATGCTTTCATACAAGCATTTGACAATGAAACGAACACAAGGGTTATTTATTTAGCTTCCATCAAATCAATAAGAAAATAGTAAAATAAAATTATTTTACTCTACTTCAATATTTTAGCTTTTTCTAATTGTTTATTTCTAAATATGTATATCTTCCTACTGTTAATGTTAAAGACTGAATGTTGATTAGTTTCTTTTGGCAGATGCCGACTGCCTCTGTATTGCCATCTTTACTTAAATACTTGTGAATTAATCACAACTTCAAGCCAGTTTACTTGAAGTCCATTTATCCCAACTGTGATTAATCAAAATTCAATCTCTAATGTTAACAACAAGAGAATCATCTTTACACATACCAGAGGCTATATAGGCTCAAAACCTCAGTTAACAATACGTTTGGGATTTGAGATAATAAAGACTAGGTTCATGTCCCGGTGAGCACAATAAAACAGGTGTGTTCAGAAGATGAGACCCAAATAAAATGGAATGCGTATCCTAGACCCCACTACTAGTTACTGTCCATGTTTACTGAAGTACTTTTTCAATTATGTTCTTCAACCATGCTTCTGTTTAGGGCCAATATAACTATATATATGAAGAAAATATTACTAAGAAAAATAGTTATTAATCTTTAAAAAACATATCTGATCACATATAAACATCAGATGGAAACACTCCAGTATCAACAAGCATAAAATAAGATTATTGTTCAATATCTCTAAGTAGTACACACTTATGAGTCTACATAGAATTAGGGCTAGAACTATCATACTTTGCTGCAAACAGGTCACAACTTAACCGTTAAGTTGAAATGCACCAATTGACATTGTTTAACTTTAAGCAGTTTACCGCATAAATTTGTGTACATTGTAAACTGTTCATGGAAATCTGTTTCCCTTTCCAATTTTTGATCGTTTTCAGCTAGAACATAAATTGATAATAATCAAAGTAAAAATTATCTTTAGTTCAGGGGAATGGCTACAAATCATTTCAATTATTCAAACAATATATCTGAATATAAAACATTCGGACTGTAAAAGGTTTAAAGTTTATACAGTTATTTACGAAAACAAAGTTTCGATCACACTTTTTCCAGAGAAAATTGTATTATTTAAGTTAGACCATTCTTTTCCTGGTCAATCATACTTAGTTTTCTCTTTCATCTTATTTTATATGAAAAAAATCATAATTAAGGAAGATTTTGAATTATAATAACGATCAACTTACTGAAACCAAATTTAGACATCCATATGTCGCATATATCACGGTTATTTGCTGGGATTAAAAGCTTATGTTATTCTCTCTTTTGATCACAAATTGGATGTCATTTATGAGCTTCACTGATTCATAGTTGTTCTCTGTGACAGTGGCTAATACAAGTTTACATTTATTTGAATATATTAGTCTTAGTGACTACCGACTTCTGTAGCTTGATAATCTCGTACTGGATTGATTTAGCCATCAAATATCACTTTCTGTGATGTTATGATTCCCAAATGCCTAACTGGCTTGAATTTTATTTCAAGACGTCGAATAAAACGACACAGTGAAAAATACTGGTGTTAATTATTTGTTTGGCTGCCAAAATAAAACAAAATGATCTATGCATAAGTAACTTTCTGCGTGATCTTCTTTGAAATCATGAACCTATCCAAGTTTGATCAGCATCTTAAACCTGGGTGTAGAGGACGGTCATTTCTTCCTAGAACGAGCCTCCGCAACAGTGCACATCTATAACTTCATAGTAATGAATCGAACCCAGAGCCTTCGGTCTCTCGTGCGAACGCTTAACTTCTAAACCACGTGAAAGGTCTTGGACACACACTCCTGAGGAGTCCCGTAATAATACACAACGGAAATCCAGTTGTTTCAGGTTTACAATGGTGGTCTATCTTATATCGGTTTATGATTTCAGTGAAATTCAACAACCTTCACAATCCCTTAGTGATAATGAGATCTGTATAATTTAACTGAGTAGCATTTGATATCAATCAATCAACAACTTAACATGTGAACATACTCACAATATCATATATCTTAGTATCCTTAACCGACAGACAAAACTAACTAACTAAGTAGTATAATTATTCACATTACACCATTTGAATTGTGATGAAACCTTAAGTTTTGTTTAAATTATTTGCTTAAAATCTAAAAGCTTAATACAATGTTTATTACATGCAAATCATATTTCCTTTAATGCCTTGAAACATAGTAAAGTTATACTTAATGGAAAATATCTACTAAAAAATGATTAAATAGTAAATTTTTGAAGAAATAGCCTGACATATATAGATTCGATAGATACAAACAATTTATCCATCTTCTTCTTTTATAAATCCACAAGTATCTAATTTCTTAATAGAAACCCGGATATAGTTTATTATTTAGCTCAATAATCACAATCAATTATAGGCAACAAGTACTGATGTGTTCGTAAAAGCTTTTATTATTTTTTTTTGTAGTCAATGTTAGCATTAGCTCAGATTGATTTTTCTTTACCATCTATCAACTTTGAAGGTGTTCAATTCAATTCAGAAAACAAACTTATTTGAATTCCCTTATTGTTTTTAAAAAAATTTAATTCTTGAAATTTTGATGAAACATTTTTCTAAACAAATTCAAATAGTTTATATTGAGCTTTATAGTAAAAGTGTTGTCCATCTTTGTCTTTTCCAAGAATGTTAACAAAGTAAATGATCTGTAACTTGCCATACCAGACATTTTATGACAATCGTTATCATGATATTTCTGAACAAATGTTGTATTATATCAAATTTTAATTTAATTCCACGAAAGTTTTGTCTAGCTCATAAGATTTGATTATTTCTTCAGAAAGAGAAAAATAAACCAACGATGAGTTTCAAGATAAACTAATTCTAGCCCAGTTTTTTTTTCAGTTATTTTTTAATGTACACTATAAACTTTTAAAAGTAAAGCATCTTCCCCATAGAAATGAATGAAAATTATTTACCAGTTCATAACGGAATTGTATAATTTCGTCAATTGGCTACGTATCGTTCGAATTCGATATTTTTATTAATTAGATTTCAATCAGCAAGAATTAGTTATCGAAGTCAATGAAATATAGCACCCGTTCATGTCACACTACGTTTAAATTATTAATGAATTCATGAAACCTGTTAACGAAATGTCAGTAATTAAATTTGAAAGAGAAAAATGATTCTCATAAGTGGTAATATATAAAAAAAACAAATTATAATCCGGATTATTTATGAAACTTTCTTTAGTAAAGTAATGATTGTTTTACTAAAGTTGAACTATGATTAACAATATAATTCATGAAATGTGTTTCATCTTTTTGGGGACGATTTGGTCGGATGTGTACTTGCATTCTAATACTGATGTTCATACTAAGATTCATCTTCTGTACATAACACTTCAAACACCGACATGTTATTTATCAAGCTTTGGAATCCAGTTGATTACTAACATATTCAACAGGTATAAATTTGTAATCAATAAACTACAGTCCCCAATATTAACAATGGGAAATGTGGATTCTTACTAGTAACAGTTGTTTCATTAATAGTAAATATATTTTTTGTTATACCCCAATGAGTAGAAAAACTGTGTTTCTGACGTTTCGTGAATAAATGTAAGCCACTTCTTCAGAGTAAATAAATAACCGAACTAAATTATCACAAGTTTAAAAAAAGAAAAATTAACAATTGTTTCCTTTATCCAGTGCTCAATTTATTTGAAATTATCAAGTTCAACCTTGGCATTAATACCTTTAATGGTTGTTTTATTTTTATCCAATCAAAACGTCGCTTAGACCTTCTTTTTATCTTATGACTTAAGTGTTTTTTTTGTTTCATGTGTATGTCTGAAATAATTTTCCTCAAAAACAAAGCATTTTTCCTCTACATAATTGTAGTTTAAGAGCTACTTTTAAGATTAATCACATATTGAACGTCTTAGTATGTATCTATTTACCTTATAATGACCTGGTTAGTTTTTGAATATTTTTCAGCTACTGCAGAAATGAACAGCTCTACTTAAAAATCGTGATAGACCGTAATCAGATCGCATTTTCTTTATCAAAACAAAAAATTGGTTTTGAAACAAAAATGTTCATGTTCCAAATTTTATTATTTTAAATATTGTACTTCACATAGTTTGCTATGGGAAAATATTTAAGCATTCTAATTCTTCCAATGTATTTAAATTATTTAAAACTTGGACAGTCTACTCTGAAACTGATCCAGAAAACCTATATTTAGTGAATATGGTTGTTTGTGTCCTAGCATTAAGTTAATTAACCTTTCCCAAACATTTTATTCCCGGTGTAATAAATGGGAAAGTAACCTAGAGCTGTGAAATATTACGAATAAGCTATCATTGAACAGTAATAATAATGCTCTATCAAATGAACTATGAAACTCAAACAATAATTGGATATTAATTTATGGATTTTACTATTCATTTTGTCGTACACTTATAAGTTTTCTATTGTTATTTTATTGTGAATAGATGATTTTTCAAATGGTTATTAACTCGGCTCATATGTACATAAGTACGACATTATTTGGCTTAATGGGTCTTAATTCAGACAATTAAGCTTATAGCTGTCAGTTCCTTTTTTGGATATTTTTATAATTGCTCAGTGTGTGATCACTTCAAATTCTAAAAACATAATGTGGATATGAAAATTTATCAGAAATATGCATTTGTTTAGTACAATTTATCATAGTGAAACGTCAAATTTCTTTTACATATTTCAATCTAAAAAGAGTAATATCCTGAACACAGTAAATCAAAAATATATAGATAAAGGAAGTTCAATTAAACAATGAAAAGACGGAGTGAATCTAAAAAATGTGATACATTCGCGCCATACATTTTGAACAGTGTGGTCGCACATACTTTTCAAGACATCTTATATTAAAATGAATCAAGGTCAAACAAGCGAAAGTTTAGGTAAACAATGATAAATGAAATGGAGAAAAAGTTAACACAGTATGGAAAGAAAACGAAATTGTTGCACTACCTTAGACCACATAATGGATTCAAGATTACCAAAAAATCTAAAGTTACGACAAATGATTTTTGTACACATAAGGAGGGTTTGAATTTACCAATAGCCAAAGCTTCTATAAACCCAAGAATCCATCTTTGACAAGTTCTATGCAGCATTTTAAAGACTATGATAATGTTAATTCTATGCCCCGTTTCAACTGTGTGCTTTACTATCGATGAACATGGTTGTCAACTTCTCACGTTTATCGAACCATTAGACACTAATTGATTTCGTGTTCATCTAGGTGTATAGTTCATAACTCTTGATTGCATTGAAATTGTCTAAAACCTCATTGAATAAATGAAATCCCTAAATCAGAAAAAGAGATATTAACTTAACTATTCCTAGCATCTAATTGTGATAATTATTGTGATGTGAAAATTGTATAATGAGTGGTTGCTCCGACTGAGTTCTTTAAATTTATCTTTGCTTAATTGATAAGTGAATCGCAATACGCTTAACGACGAAACAGAATCAGATGCACTAATTTGTGAATAAACGTAAGATTTACTAGTAATTGTACTTAAGATAGGATCTATTTACATATATATTCCCAACAATAGTTTACATGTACATCTTACATCAAACAGCAGTACACAACAGTTGTCCCTCAATTTAACTGTCACTTAGAATTCATCATCTATCGTTTATAAATTGTTTCGTTTTAGTATTTGATGGTATTCACTATGTTTTAGCAAACAGTGTTCATTAAAAAGCACAACTCACATATCCCTTGTTATTTCCACTTTCCTAGTTTTCATACTCAATAATGAATTACACAAAATTAATAATATCAACGACACTCTTATATAAATTAATTAAAGTCAATTTATTTATGTGACAAAATTCATAACGTGGATACTTTCAACCGTTTTAAATTTGAAGTTACAAGCACTAGAATTATATTCTTGATTTCATTCAGACTTTCTTTAGTTTGTACGAAATGTAACTTCTTTATCAACGAACAAGATCAGATTGTTTGTCTACTCGAATAATGATATTTTATAACTACTAATCCATTGTACACTACTCAAGCTTCGACACGATTAAAAATACAAAGTTAACTCTTTTTTTGTTCCATATAAAATTACTGACTGTATGCTTTGATTTTGTCTACAAAAGATAAGAAAAATCCTATTCATTTTTACTTCCTTTAAAAGATAATAAAAAATTTTGATTTAAATAAATCTTCCATCACTTGCTGAACACTGAAAGACAATGATCAAAAATCTGATGAATTATTGTTCTTCCTATAATCGTAAATTGTTGACTTATTACGTAATAAAATACAAGTCCAAAACACTATACTTTTGCTTCATCTCAATTGCATTGTCTACCTGAGTAACACTAAATCAAGGAAATTGTTTTTTATTCACTCTTACAATCTTTATCTTCCAACAAACCCTGACTGGTTTAACTTCAGTGTAATATATTCATGTTATTTCTTATGTAATGTATCATGACACTAACCCTTCTTTTCAATTTCAACTATACTGCATTGTTTGTATTGCCCGCTTTCAATACAGTAAACTATTACGAGGTTTGAATGTGCTTCAATTTTAGTAAATTTTTACTTGGTCAGTTAGTTTTATAATGAAGTTTGTTTTTCCCTAATCTTGTTTAAAATGAACATGAATATAACAAACAACTCAGAAAACTAGTCAACATAAATGTAATTTGCTCACCAAAGACATGGAAGAAAAATGACAGTATACAAAATTTATGGAGATTTACCTACTATGTGTTCTTTCTATTGACATAAAAGTGTACTAAGTATCATTATATGCGAATTAGTTGTTCATTGCATTTTGCTGTTTTAAAACTGTTTGTATTATTCTATTATTTATTCTTCCCAGTCTTTTTTGCCGCAATGCTTTTATCGGTTAAAAACGTCAATAAAAACACATATATGAGACCACCAACCACTTTCAGTCGGTTTACAGTGGGGTGTTCAACTCTGTCCAATTTTATCACCAAATATGCATATATAGATAATTTTTAATTGTGAACATTTTTTACTGTGAAACAATAACTTCCTTCAAAGACTTAACTCCATTATTGTACTCAAAAGTGTTTCTAAAAATGCTGGTCCAAAAGCAGTTATGATTCTTATTAGCCAAAAAGGTTTCAAATAGATTTTAGTCTGTATTACATAAACTCATTCAGGGTTTTTTTTATGATTAACATACGTAAACAAAGTTAGGTGGATATAAACAAAGTATTGATCGTCCAAAAGATTTCTTTTTTACTGTTAGTCACATTTTGCATAAATCTGAATAATACGTTGCTGTCAGCGATAATAGCACAGAGAATAATGAGATATTTATTTATAATTGATTTTAATAAACTAATGATCGAGAAGTATAGTTTAGTTTTTATTGTAAATCCAGAACTCCAAAATTAGTAAAGAAACTATTCCACACTACGCTAACAAAACGTGTAATATAATGTTTAGCTTAACCAAGAAGTTTATGAGAATTCTAAAATAGCTTACCTACCTTACAGCTTAAAAATAAAAACACGATAAGAATAGAGCGTTAATCATTGGTTTTATGGTAGAAAAATGAGTAAACGTTACAACCGATAATATTTTATACAGAGATAAACTTATTTAATGAATGTTACCGTTCATCAAATTAATGATAACAGGAGTATAATCTCAAATTCACCTAAAAATTGGAAAATTTGAGGGTACTTTTAAATGCATCTACATTTGTTATATCATCCTCTTGAAAATAAGAAAAAATAAGATTTTTTCAAGGATTGTATATCGTTTGAACACAGAAATATATTGTTCACAAAATGTAATAAAATCTATTTTTAAAAAGTACTAGAGAAGTGTACTTATTTTAGATTTTTACTTTTGAAACAAGTTCTTTGCCTTATTAGAATAAAAAAATTAATTTAAAATGAAATTTACACTTTTGTTCCGCCTGATTCAAGCCCAATAACTGAATTAGAATGAATCTTCTTGAACAGTAATTTTACGATACTGATT
>OX104024.1:36869128-37152940 GCA_944470205.2 Schistosoma margrebowiei | reverse complement strand
CGCGCGAACGGCTAATTTCTAGGCCACTGAGCCCTCCAGTGGTCTATGTATTTAACTTGGCTTATTTTTTTAATATCCCGCAACTATCCTACAATGTACTTGGTGGGTAACTGCCGTACACTCAAAATGGTAGAACTCGATTGGTCACAGCTTCTGCCTAGGACTTCGAAATTACCTCTCAAATTTAGCCATTTGCGAACACATAAGTAATTACTAAAGGGAGTTTATCGGTATATATCCGGTTATTCGATAGTTTCAAATGAGGTCATTAGAAGTAATCAATTGACGAGATATGAAAAGTCATTTTTGTAATGTGATAATCAACCTGACCTACTACATGGTAGAGTAATAAAATAGTGAAACATATATCACATCTACTAAGTAAGATTTATAAGTCATAGTTGGTCATAAATGACATACGATTTTACATAGATTTGCATTGGACCGAATCGCCATGCCATATCAACAAAATAAGTAACAAAAGTTAGAATAACAGTACCATAAATACTGTTACTAAGGATTGGATATATAGAATAAGGCTCACAAAGAAGGGATGAATTCAAGAAATAAAAGTATGAAATAATATTGGGATCTGATTTCTAAGAGAAAACGAAGAATGAATGCATGTGTGCTGGTAAAATTGATTTTAAGCCATGCCAATGAAGATTATCAAACGTGACATGCTCACTAAGTACTTTATCAAATGATTATAATCAGGATATTGATAGTTGTTTCAAAAAAAGATAGATATATAAAAGAAAGATTCCTTTTTTAAAATAATAACAGTACATAGTTTTGTTACTTTACACGTTGAATTCAATTAAATCATCAGATCTGTTTTATATGAAGCTATATGTTCGTTACAGTAACAATTTTATGGAACTGTAACTGAAACATGATTATTAAAGTGAGACACGTTTATTCACACACACACACACATTTTTATTTACGCAAAATGCACCTATTTATTCATCAGTGATAGACGAATAATACCAACACAGTCAGTATTTTAAAGAGATCAAGAACGAAGATTGGTGCATAATAATATGGACTCATTTTATTGTTAGGTTTTCGTCAGCTGCTTACAACTGAGAAAAGAATCAAGAAAGTACTCAGAGATCTCTTGAAGATGATGATCGACAATTTCACTTACAATAACTTACAACCTCGTGGGTCTCGTTTGCCCACATGTATGGTTTACCAAACATACATAAACAAGGTATTTCTCTTAGACATATTCTGTCAATGGTCAATTGCTGACAGCATGAACAACATAAATATTGCTGGTAAGCTTATGGTTTCCATTAATGTGACATCATTGTTTACAAAAATACCACTTCTTGAAACCATAGACATACTTTGCCAGTATTGTGACATCCTAGCTCTACCAGCATCAGAATTCAAACGAATATTAATCATGTGTACAAAAGATGTTTAATTCCAGTTCAACAATATCATATACCGACAAACCGATGGTATAGCAGTGGGAAGTATGATAGGTCCTGTCCTAGCAGATACTTTTCATGGCTAACCTCAAAAGAACAAAGCTCAAAGGAGCGATTGATGAAATGATGTATTATTCGAGGTATGTTGATGATACCTTCATCGTATGTAATAATCAGCAACATGCAACAAATCTGCTAAAACGTTTCAGCGAAGCCCATCCAAATATCCAGTTTACTATGGAGCAAGAAAAAGAAAACAAGTTCCATTTTCTCGATATCGCAATAAAACGAAGGAAGGATGGCACAGATCAACTTTCAGTTTATAAGAAAGACATATGGAATGAGATTTATCTCAATCTCGATAGCTTTTATCCAATGTGTTACAAAAAGACAGTTTTTAAAACGTTTCACAGAACTGCCGATACACTAGAAGAGGAAGTAATGAATGTTAAAAAATGTTTAAGGAATAACGGATACCCACTGAAATTTTTTGAGAAATATGGAAAACGTGAAGATAAATAAACCAAAGAAACTACAACAAATAAAAAACTTATTTTTATTCAACTTAAATTCAAAGGTGATAATGTCACAGAGTCAATCAATATGAGACTAAAAACTCCATTGACAAGAAGTTATCCTGCAGCAAAACTGATTGTCCTGTTCAAAACAGCATGTTCTTTAACACAATCAAAGGTCGATAGGTATCCCTTTCATGCTACCACCAACTACGGATACAAATTTACATGTATCTTCCAAAGCAGGTACATTGGTAGAACAGAAAGAAGAGCCTATGTCTGATTCAAAGAACATTCCGAAAAGTTTAAGGTCAAATGGATTAAAAGCATTCAGAAGTTCCATCGCAAGACATCTTGACACAGGATGTGAAGTCAATACATTGAATCCCTTCAAGGTGATTAACAAACATTGAAACTTCAACCTTTTGAAATTTGCCTAAGCGATAGCAATCAAACGTCTAAAATCAGATCTATGTATCCAAAAAGAGACAGTAATAAATCTTTCATTGCCCTGGTAACATTAAACCTCTTTTTTATTTTTACGACATTCATTATTTCAACTCTTCGTGAAGTTTAAATTGCATCATTGTCATTTTTCTTCGATTCATAGCTGACTGACTTCAATTCATATCTTTCTTTATTACCATTGATTTATTTTCAGTTGCTTCATTACACAATCATCTAATGTTTGTTAACTCTATGATTTCTAGTCACTAATTCAATGTTCTGGATTTTTCCCTCCCAAAATTTGTTTATCCTAAACAAAAATTTTATTATCTGTAATAACGTTGATTTTAAAAATGTCCTAGGTTCTAAGCAGCTGATGAGAATCTAAGGAAATACAATGAATTCATATTATTCTGCGCCAGTCTTCGTTCTTGCTCTGTTTAAGATAATAAAGGGAACTATATGAGATTCCTGAAAACAGTCCCAATAATTTCAACAATATTCACAGTCTCAGTCCAGATTCAGTCTTACTATAACTAAGCAATAAATAATATTGAAAATTATACCAAGTAAATTGCTTCGAAATACTTCAATATATGCTTGAGACACTACTATTAAAAGATATCCCAATGAATTATTTTAGTAATATGTAAATGATTTTTGTTTGAAGTAACATTCAATAAGAAAACCAACAGCAGAATAACTAATATAAAACATAGCTTACCGATTGGTAGGGAAAAATATTATACACGGAACATTCTCAACTCTCAGATGCCAAGGTAGGTCTAATTTCGACACGTCCACTCTAAAGAATTGATATAATATAAAAACAGAGTCCAGATAGAATTGATAACTAAATTTTACATAGGCCGTACCTGTTTTATAAATGTAACAATTTTAATTTTCGTACTAATTTTTTTAAGAATAAATCTTTACATTCAACTGTCAGTCTGCTTAACGATGACTAACACTTCATTTATTGATCATTAAAGTTCGAATGCATGCTATTATGTTTGAATCTCAGGGTGTCAACTGCATCATATTAGATTACGACTACTTCACCTATTTTTATAGTCCGTAATTCTATGAGGTAGATTAATGGTTAACACAAAGCTAATAACTAGTAAGTCACAAATTTAAACTCTGTTTAAACTAAAATACTGAGGGTTTAAGTTTTCTATGTGTACTAACAACGATGACTGCTAAAGAACTAACCAATCCACAGTTGTACAATTTCAGAACAAGACATATGATCTATGTGTAGAAATTATATTCAAAACAATCGCGGCAATTAAAATTTAAACAATTCCAACGTTTCCCTCTCGTAAACTGATAAGAACTTCCCTTAAGAAGCTACATAGAGTTTCATCAGACGAAGTTCCCTATGGAAGTACGTATAACTGATTAGTAAAATATGGTGTTTTACTGCCCTGGAGCTACAACGAAATCGCTTGAAGACTACTCAGGGATCCAGTAGGATTTAAGTGGTCAAATCAAGTAAAAATTCATATATATATATATATATATATATATATATATATATATATATATATATATATATATATACTTGATAAAGGAATTTATAGGTAACTGTTGAACTGTTCCTGTGAATAGATAGATCCACACCTCTAAAAACAAATACAATTACGCTAGTTCACCAATAACTACACACAATTTATCACTGCTTTAGAATTTGAGATAATTATCATGTACACTTACCTAGCAAACAAAAGATATTGGTTTGATTTGAAAAACCGAGCTGTTGCTTCAAACTGCCACAAAGCACTATTTCCACCAAATGAATATATACATGTTGACGAGTAATAGAGCAAAATTAAATTTTTCCTTGACTTTTCTAAACCGGATGACTGATCAATTAAATTCGTTAAGTGTACTGAACTTTTAACATCAACGATAAGTAAATCACTAGACACTGAAGAGTTGACTGATGTGTGTTGACTTGCTTTTGGATATCGTAACCAAGGTCGTAAAGTGGAATTGTGAAAACCTGCGATGAATTGACCTGGATAAGAATATAGACGTATAAATAGTTGATATAACACGAACTTGAATGCATTACAAGATATCACACAATGATTCATGTGAACTCTCTTAAAGACCTGAAATAGTAGATTCTCAAGCTTGGACCAGATTGACGAGCTAAACATTTGGAATCAAGTGACTTCATTAGCTGATATGTTTACAAATATAATTTCATTTATAATATTGTGGTGTGAGCTACTTATATTGACATAAGTAGTATATGACGTGCGTTAAAAGGATGTAAGACCTGGCAGTAGAAAATGGAGAAGATCAAGAAACGAAGAGCAAGAACACAATGGAATTTGTAAGAAATCGCATGGACAATGAAATGGGAGACAATGGATTAGTGTTTGCAACGGAAACAGTACAGTTTGATATGATACATTGATAATTTGCAAATTGACGATTGACTTTATGGTATTCAGATTTTATTGAGATAGTCTGTAATTTTCGTGCTAAATACATTCGATTGTCCCCACCTGTGTTCTTGTTCACTACAATATCATATCATAATTCACAAAAGTTAGTCGTGAGTAAGAAGTAATTAGACATGGTCATTATTTTAAACCACCTGGTAGTGAGTTTAAGACAGACATAAATCATACAGTTTTTGAGTCAAATCGTGCCTTCTTTCCTTCATAATTGTTTGCACTTACTTCGGTTCTTTTTTATTAGTTTACTTTCCCTATGTTATTCAGTATGCAAGTTTTCAAAGATACTTAAAATAAAGACGACAAGACTCAAAGAGTCAAATAAAGTCTCAATTAAAAGAGTAAAAAACAAGTGTAACGAGAGTTCGTACTACTTCAAATTCTCGAACACATAAAGTGTAACACCATTTGATAATTTTTTTTATCATAAACTTTCTCATCACAATACAAATTTCCAACCAATTTATTTATATAAGTGTAAATTCTGAACAACACTTTCTACACAAGATTTTAATTGCTGAAAAATTCCCATTATATTAAAAACACAATTGTATGAACGAAGAATATTCTTTTCAATAATTTCTCATCAGGTTCTACACTCATAAATCCAGATTAATAATCCATAAAATTGGCCAAATTTAAGGCAAAATACATCATTTGGAAATTGTAATATATGAGACAGGAATTATTTGTTATATAAATAAAATCGTTAATGTTGAGATGACTAATATGAAGTGTTAACTTGAATCAGTTTATAAGCGAAATGAAATTGTGAGAATAAATATGGTCAACATGGCGTAAGAGAGAGAGAATATTGTGATTACAAATCGGAAATTGCGTAATATGTAAAATAATTAGGTCAAATATAGTAGATTCAGGGGTGGATATTGAATAAATTCCTCAAAAAGGGGTTATCAAGTGTAAAGACAATAATAATAATAATAATAATAATAATAATAATAATAATAATAATAATAATAATAATAATAATAATAATAATAATAATAATAATAATAATAATAATAATAATAATGGCAGATGTTCTAGGAATTTGTACATTCGGACTCGTGAGCACCTGCCTGTGTGGTTAAGCAAAGGTGTTGTCAAAACTGTTAACAGCTCCATCTTAGACCATTTAGTTCAAACAGGACATACAGCCAACATGGAGCAATCTTTTACAATAGTTTATCGAGTCAACAGCAGTCTACCTAATTCCGTCAGACTGCGAATCCTACAGACTGCTGAAGCAATTGCTATTCGGATCAAAAAGCCAGAGCTTTGTATCCAAAAGAAGTATGTTCAGCCACTCCTTTTACCCTGGCCAACTAGCTAATAATCAATCTTAAAATATGGTGACGTAATCTGATTAATGTTCATTTTATGTCCCAAACTTATTATTATTATTACTGTTATGATTATGATTATTACTATTATTATTATTATTATTATTATTATTATTATTATTATTATTATTATTATTGTCTTTACACTTGATAACCCCTTTTTGAAGACTTTCTACACAGCCTGAATTATTAAAGTAACGCCCTATATTGTTTTTTTTAGCGGACAGTTTACTAGTCATATTGAATGGGTGGACCACAGTTTATAGCTATCGCAAGATACAAACAGTTTACAAGACTTTACGTTTCTGTTTAATTTTATAATAATTACTTATTTACTTAACAAAAACCGATTTAAATTCACTTTAAATTAAATATAAAATAGCGAAATTTAACATATGTATTCTTTAAGTACAGTCACAAAGTAGTTGGACAGTGAATTGTGTTAAGAAATGAACTGAAGTTCATGGGCTAATTCGCAATGATGGTGTTAAAAAATTTTAATTTTTTTTTTCATTTAAAGCATGGCATTGGAACAAAGACTCAAATAAATGAACCCGTAACTACAACTTACTTAAAGACTGAAAATTTACAGCTTCCTCAAGACGAAAAACATTTTCATTCTAAAAAGACAACAATTAATTACTGAATAAATAAAATATAAGTGAACTTTTTCATTTCTTTTTAAATAATATAAAATACGCACTGATAATAAACAATCACTGTTAAAACAACTGTGTTGTTAGTCATAGACAACGCAGGATATGGTACAAATATATTTTGATCCAAGTGGCTACAATGAGATAGTGAGATGGAAGTCAACTAATCAAGAAACGAAAAGATCAAAATATTACTTGTCGTTATAGGAAACTAAACACTGAAAATGTAGTTCTCTTACAAAGAATGACTACTGTCTAGCGGTCTAAAAAGATAACGCTTCCCAATACAGCTCAAATCATCGGTCAATGACCTCATAAACAGAGGCCAGATTTTAATGTACTGAAATACTTCTCAACCTTCTCTAGGCTAGTCACTGTAATCACTAACAGAAAAAGTATAATACCTTATGTACTGCATTTGGAGAAAATTTAGTTATAAATGGTCTTTATGCAATAGTTGTGCCTTTTTTTATCTAGTTTATGATTTTTTTTAATTTAGAATGGAAATTTTATTAATTTTTTATAAAAACGAGCTGATTATAAGAATTCATTGAATGTGGTGTTAATCAACCTGTTTATAAACTCTTTAAAAACTGATATACAAATCTTTTTACAGCTAATCGCATTATTTTACCGCTTAAATAAATGAATCAATCACTACCATAGATATTAAAAGTCAAAGAGTCTTCGATAATAATTTAGAGACCTGAAACACAAGCTTCGAAAGAAGAGAGCCATATCAACTGAATTTATGTAACTAGATTACTTGGAAGATACAAACCGAAATCTTTTAACGACGCAATTAATAATTTTAAAATTTTAGAATGCTTAAGGAGATATACCAGCGATGTCTGAAATAAATCAGATCTGTCAACTGTGGAAAGCTTAAGAAACTTTTAGAGGTAGTTATCGGTTCAGTAAAGTATCATTGTTTATAAAGAGGTTCAATTAAAGTTTTCCATGATAGAAGTTTGCGTCTGTTTTAAAAGATTAATCTCAACAAGTGTTTGTATATATTGATGAGGAAAGTTACATTTCGAAAAGCCAACCAAATATCTTTAAAAAATATTTTGTTATCTTCACCTCTAGAGTTTTCATTAAGAGGGGAAGTTTAAATTTATTGTGGAATCAAACTGGGATAATAAACGTAAAATAATAATCATCACTTATTCACCTGCATATCAATAATTGCAGCGCCCCATCTGTTAGAATTAAGCCAACTGGAGTCGTTTGAATATCCACCAATTTCCCAAGCTAATGTTGGTTGCAAATGTGAATCCAATGTATGGAATTCTAATGTTCTGTTTAATGAACAACCTAAATTGTAAATAACTGAATTCTTCAGATTTTCATAAGATGCATCTGCAAGTATCGGATCTAACTGACATTCAGGACCAAATGTTTCATGCATATTAACCAAACGATCAACATGATACCAATGACAACACATAAAATTCAATTGTTCCACAATAACCCCACTATCAATCCAATTATAATCATTGGGTAATGATGATGACGAGTACATTTCATTCTGTTTATCATAAAGAGAAATTTCATACAATAAACTGACAGCATACTTGATAACATCTGAAAACCAAATATAAAATCTCTCTTACGATATATGAAATAAATACTTTCCATTTATAGATACTATGAAAAATACAAATAAAAAGAAGCAATCTTGTAAGAAAAATATTAAAGGACCCTGAATTATAGAATTAAAACAGTTACTTGACATAGAATATGATGTAACTCGCCTACCGAGTAAGTATTTATGCACTAACTATATTTCTTGACTCCTGAAACCGAAATAGGTGAACCTCGGTTAGTAGCCGCGACTCTGGTTGGAAGTCTGGTCCTTCAACTGCTGCATTAACATTTTACAACACAGAACAACTTCATTCTTGATTTTATTCATGAACTGAAGTTTCTATTTTTGTAGCTTACAAAATAGGTACAAACCATTAAATCTAATGATTCCTTTATTTAGTTATGCTTGTCTTTTTACAACAATTCTACTGCAAACCTTTAAACAATTTCAAGTGTTTTTAAACACAACCATACCGAATACAATAAATTCCCAGAGTTAGCAATTTTAGCTTAAAACAAGTCTTAAATGGATTGTTTTATTCATGAAGTTAAGTGATATACGATAAGTACTTGAATTTCTGCTAATTACAGGTATTCAGTCACAGTAAAAAATAACGTAACGTGATATCAATGATAATTAATTATTTTTGCATGCCGTCGAAAAAATGACTTTTCTCTACATCTATCATTCATAATCAAAATACGAAACCAATCCCTAAAAACCCGGAAAATCATCCTTGAGACTACATACTTGACTAAACTGGATATAAAAGGAGGAAGTGTGGGGTTCTTGGAAGATAGAATTTATGTGGTTTAGTGAACTTCTGCGATATGCTTTCTAATAATAGGCAGTCCCACAAGACATTTTGACTAACAAAGTCAAACCGTGTCTTCAGGTCAACAATACGGTCACAATTAGATGTTTATAAATGTCTGTAACCCAGTGCCTGACAAAGGGTAAATAAAAGTGCTTTGACGCGAGTCGACTTCACCTTTACTAATTTCATGAAGTGAGATTTTCTGGTCTAATATTCTCTTTAAAACATGAATTTGAATGTCATTGTAACCTATGATCAAAAAACTAAAGTAGCGTGAAGCATCACCCTACGTGATTAGACATCACATGGTACACGATAACCAAGTAACAAAACCATGGTCCACACAATGTGAAAATATTGAAATGAACTTCTTAGCTCAGGTAACTAGGCTAATTAGTTTCTTTATTTTATGAAATCTGATGTTAGACCAAATATTGATAAAAACGATCATGATATGCCGAATACCGAGTATGTGGTAAATAACTCACTTATTATCAGTCAGTCGGTCATACGCAAACTATAACCTGACATATATGTCCATTGGTTTAAGTTGTCATGCTAACTTAGCTCAGCGAGATAAAATCATTCCAATGCAAATCCCAGAGTGGTTGAAGTAGTAACAGTATTAATAGTAATAGAAAAGATTAGGTATTGTAAAGGAGAAAGGGTACAAGGATATTAGGAGGCTTATGTTCTAAAGGAAGATAACTAGTAAATGTATCTGCATCAATGTGAACAATTCTAAGCCACGTCATTCAACGTCTCCAAATACTGGTTACGGAAATCACGCGGACCCCAACCAGGTAGCATGTACTTATCAATATGGCTCAGTTCAAATGTCAATGACTTTATGGACTGGTATCATGTGTGGTCTGCCCCCTACTACCTTCCTCCAAGCTATTCCTACGCTAGACATTGCTTGTCGAGGTAGGCAGTGAGGATGAATATTTACTACCTCATCAATCGATTTGCCATGATGTTCAACCAACATACTATGCCTAACCTTTGGATTGTTAATTCGCTAGTCCCAAAATATACGGACGATGTTTCGAAGACAACAATAGTCAAACATAATTTAGAAATATCCTCTATTCCTAATGGCCATGTTTCACACCCAAAATAGAACGGAGAAAACTGCTGCACAACAAACTCGTACTTTGGTTGGTAGACAGATATTCCATTTAGGCCACAAGTGATGCAAGTTGCCAAAAGCTAATTGAAACTTCGGAATCTGTATCGAGATTGAGTCAGATACCAGCCAATCAGAACTCATGAGACTCCCAAGATAAATGAAGTGATCGACACACACAACTACTTCACTCTCTAACATTAACTTAAACCCAGACGTACGCCAAACCTGAAGCAACATTTTGCAGTTAAGGTAGAGTATCACATCCCATTATTGCTTAAGGAATGACTAAACAGGACCGTCATCTACGCATTCTAAATCAACAAGTGAATCTTCTGTCAAAAGACCAACTTCTGATAAGTCAGACACTAAAAGTGTTATCTGTAAAAGGATGTCGATGACGAAGTTAAAAATGAAGAAAGTGGACATCCATGGTGAAAACCACTTGAACTTGAAAATTCTGATGAAAATTCGTCATAATCTATAATTCGAACGATAGCGCTCCAATAGAGAGCCTGTACAAGGTTAATGTACTTTTGTACGCCTTCGATTGACAGACACTACTACAGAACCTTACAATCAATAGTCGAATGCTACCTTAAGGTCAAGAAACACAATTATAGTTGGGCGGTGGACAGTATGTCTGCGTATCAGAACTCAATGAAGGGTCAGTGTGTAGTGAACGAGAACACAAGCGTATTTGAGTACAAAATTGCAAACATCTTAGTAAAATCTAAGAACCATACAGCAAAAATTTCATTTGCAAAATTTCAATAAATTATCCCAAACTTGACTGTTCCTTTTGCAAATGTCAATCAATCGTCTCAGACTTCATTGTTCTTTCAAGTCCACACCAATCATTCTCTTTTCTCGTTCTCTTTTCTTTGAACTTATTAACCTTCTGCCTCCAGGCATTTCACTTTCGATTGATGCATACTACTTATGTCTGTCGAGATCAGTAGTACACACTACACGTATTCAGTTGACGCATCCACATCCAGGTCTAAAACCAGCCTGGTTTTCTTGGGTTCGCTCTTCATGAGTCCTGGTTAAGAGCTGGAAGCTAACATTTTAGATACCATATTAGTCAAACTAGTTTCTCCGTGGTTGCTATAAAAGGATGTTTGTCCTTTCTTAGAAACTGGGACGATCAGTGAACGAGACCAGTCAGATTGGATGACGTTCAATTCCTGGGTTTTAACTAAGATCTGGACTACTACCCTTGAAGATTTTCGGATTCAATCTATCAGGACCTGATGCTCTTTCTTTTAAGATTACCTATAATTACTTCAACTTCATCAAAGAGTTAGAGAACTTATGCCAATTTGCCGTTCATGTTGGTAATTGAAGGTAGGTAACCGAATGATAGCTGAAGGTCAGTTGAACTGTTCCCTAAAGTGTTCCCTCCATCGCTCTAATCTCGTGAATTGAGTGTGAATAATAGTTTCATTTTTTTCCGAGATATTTTCGCTAACAACCGAATTTTTAATGTCGATTCCCCTGATAAATCTGAATAATTTTTTAACGATATCTACTGCCACTGCCTTTTCCATCCCTTCTTTTCGCTTCCCACCAATGCTCGTGATTATTTTGTAGGTTTTTTTATCAGTTATTTCAATAAACGCTATATAAGTTCCATAATTCTCAACTTTTTTATTTAAGTTACTAGTACCTATCACTTTGTTTTTACAGCTGTCTATGTATCGTCCCAAGCTACTTCATGATGTATATCACTTTCATTGTTAACTAACTCTTTCGCTAGTGGTTTCTGGAAAATATTCTTCACTTTTTCATAATTAGGCTGAACTCTAATGGGTCTTCATATTGTGACCTTTCTGTGTGCAGTAAGACGCAAATAAACACCCTGGAATTAGAGCATGACCAGAGTCTACACACTTGCTGCAGGATGTGCCAGTCTTTCATCAAGCCACTCTAACGACGGTCGATCGAAGTTTGGTCCATTTAACTTTATCGACTGTAAGGGTCTCCATGTTAGACGATGTCTTTTATTAAGCTTAAAGTTGATGGTTGTTAGAAATAAATGGTTATCTGGGAAAAGTTGCGGCAGCTGGTCTCTAATATCAGTTCGTTGAGTCCCTACACCGTAAAAACCACCTGGATGTCTTTCAGTTTGGTTTAGACCACTTAATTGGGCACTAAAATCAACTACCACCATTACTGCACCAAAGTTTACCTTTTTCACGGAGGGTTGAAAGTTTTCTACAAAACCTTTTACTCCATCCGAATTGCAACAAGTGGAAGCGTATGCAGAAACAATGAAGAGACAGTGGCGTGTGTCTCTATCTTTCTGAGTTTTTATTATCACGTTTAGTCAGACAAAGCATAAACAACTACCTATTGGAATCTGACAAAGCTTTTGAATGAACGCTTAAATTTGTTTCCTAGGCTCCTCTATTAACCCCAGGCTAAATCTACATGGCAACTTGAACACGAGAGGATGGTCGCGAAGTATGAAAAAGAACTCTTTATTCTAAGGTTCATTTATGTACAGAAAATTTAGGATATTTATAGCATTTTAGATGATCTTTGGCTTTTGGAAGGTTCTGGAACCTTACTAAGCATAGTAGCAGAATAGGCAATCATCCAATCAGGAATGAAACACATAACTACTCACTTTCTAGATGTTTCTGAGAAACTTCTATCTGACACTGATTGGATAGTGTTTTATAGTGTTTTCAGGAACCCTCCGGACTTCTTTTGAGGAATACTCTGCATCTCCCCAACGGAATCCAATAAAGGAAGGTCTGTTCCGCTTCTGAACTTATTGCTATACCTACATCAACGAGGTCACAGGCAGTAGGGTCTCCAGATACACGAAGGGTAAATCATACCAACTTTTTATATTAATAAGGTAACATCAAGTGAATGGTCGTACTTAAATTCTGTATGGGCGTTTCGGAGATGCAATTTACATTGATGGGACCAGATTCTAGAGTCGCAGCTAAGGAAGCATGTTATCATATATGACAAAATGCTCGAATATTGAAAGCTCTAACATATAGTCCAGAGCATGATTTTGGGAGACCAGAAATAATATTTCGTGAACTCGGATCACTAGTATTGGTGGCGTGTGGTGATGAAGATATATGAGAAAGGTTAGTTTTAGTAATAAGAGGAATATCAAAAGTTGAGGAGGATATTCGGCAGTGAACAGGATGACTTCGGGTGCAGTAAGAGGTATGGGGACAGTTTTCACTTATTGGTTGCCCACACCATAGGAAAATATTCCTTCTTGAAGGACCTGAAAAGAAAACCGGGTAAGTGGTCTTAGAGACCTTGGAGCGTGACCATAGAGGCCATGGAACAACTGTTTGAGGTCGGTCATAAACGACCTTCTTATTATAGAACTTTTTGATGTATTAACTCTGTATTTCAAAAGACCTCACCACTGGAGATGGAAATCTTATGGATAAGGGTAAGGTGTGAAACTTTTAACACAGACCTTTTCTAACACCGTCCTTTCGTTGTGAGGCAGCATCCTTGTAGATAATAGTTGTCTGGAGGAAACACCATACTGATGTCACATTTCTGTACAGCTTCTTTAGGTCTTACCGTTCGCCAACAGACCTACCTGACACGGTAGGACGGACCTAAAGTGAAAAGCATCTCAGCCAGTATAGCTCGTCCGGCTCATTACGTCAAGGTACCAGCTACGGCCGGGTTTATTATGAAACCTAATCGGTCCACCAGTTTTTTTCCATTTGCTGTGAATTTTATTAAAGGCTGCACCTCACTAGCACAATATAACTATAGTAGACCCTATACAAATAAAGTCGATTTCAAATTCAAGTAATCCTATCTATGTATAGGTAGTCATCAGTACTTAAATCTAGAATCATACAAAAAATAAACTCTAGGTGATTGGACTTCCTGATGAATTATTTCTAAACAAAAACTGTTCAGATAATAAAATGAGCGATCACATCAAATCCTTTGAAAAATATTTCAAAAATAAACTTGCCTTCCGCAACAGTTTGATTTTTAAGTAACGCAAGAATTCTTGATGCAGTTGAGTTTAGTTTATGACTCCGAAGTAAATCCGACATGGGGTCTGATGAATTATCATCAGTGATAAATTCAGAAAATCGTTCTCGCAGCTCACAAATGCTTTCGTTACTGATCCCAATGTGGAAGCTGACAAAATCCCACCATTTTGGACAATAAGCTGCTAATTTGCAACGCTTATGTGCTGTAACAATCGCGCCTCTATTCATAATTTTCAGTGAATCTCTCATGGTGAGATTCAAACTGAAATTTGTAAATGCTGGATTTACTATGAAAGTGTGACACTCATCATGTGGAAAGTAAGACAGTTTTAACAATTTTAGCTGAAAGTAAAGATAATTTTTAAAAATTACTTCATAAGCTGTTCAAATAAATTAAGAAAGAAAACTGCTGATTAAACCACCTTGATTTCGCTGACTAATCAGCGGTATAGTCAGCATGGAGAGGTAAATAAACTCTTTTTTGTAGCACAAAAGCATTGAACACAAAATATTATGGTCCTTCCAGACAGCAGAATATGAAAAGTGTGAGATATTACTTGGAAGCAGTTGCAAATTAATATTTTCGTGTGAATGAAACTGAACAGTCAGTCAGTAACAACGTGGAACTTCGTACGTATGCATATCAGTTCGAGTTGCCATACCACATTAGCACAGAGATGCAGTTGTCGATTCAAATCCCGTAGTGGTAGAGGTAGTAAGAGTAGTAATCGGAAAGACTGAACTACCTCCACTTACAAGAACGGCCGTCAAATCCCCGACTAGTCTAGACATATGAAAATGTTCACGAGTTTCCAGTATAATATCAACTACTGCTGCCTGAAATCTGAATCAAAATTATCAACAGTTTTGAGTTTAAAGCTCATTAGAATAGGGCACCAAAAATGAAATGGTCAGATAGTCGCTGAGGTACATTGCGTTTGGTCAACATCCGACGACAGGTTGCTGTTCATTTCTACCAACGTTTTTACAGCATATTGTTAGTCCTGCTAGACTATATTAAAAGTGGGTACTGTTGTTAGATTGTAATAGCTGCGAAACTGGATCAGTTGAACGATCCACATTCTAAACATCAAATTCATGGGTACTAGTTAGTAAATTATGAAGTCATAAACCAGATTTCTATGAAAACTCTGAAATCAGTATTAACTTGATCATTTAAGTCAATAACGTTTAATTAATACATATAACAGGCAAAGCATAAGGAAACGAATTTTCCAACTATGTAATTCTCCATAGACTACATAAATGAATTTACATATTTCCCATTTTTGAGTTTTTACCACACTTTTTAACCCGATGACACAAGAGATTGTTTAGTGGCATCTGCTTGTGAAATACAATTTCTGCTCCATGGATCATTGTTGTATCTTGTAGCAAGCTCATTCAACTATTGTATTATTTATCTACTCACTGTAATTCAGACACTTAATTCACTATGTTAATTGCAGTGTGTATGATTGAGCGCGTGTCTGAACATCAACCTTAATCTATTCTCCTATTGGTTGTAACATATAGATAATCAATAATTTATCCACACTTGATTGACACTCAAAAATATATATGGATTTTTAACTCACACACACACAGGCTCTTGGTTTCACAGTGTGTTTGCTCGCTGTACGCTTGCGGATTTTATTTATCTTTAACAAAATATCTCTACAACTGGTGTTCAGGCTTCTGAATAATCTCGAGTAAATCCATAATTCCACTAGGAGATTTAGCCTACCTTAAATACTCAGTTAACGAAATATTATTTATTGGAGTCAGATATAGAGGAAACTTGCTTCAACAATCTACATTTTTGAAGGCGATACAGACCAGTTATTATTTATTTATTTATTTAGTGAACACATAAATATTGGTACAACGGGGTACCAGATACATATGCGCTACAAAATAATAATGGGAATGAGAAGAGATAAAGAATGTAAGGTGCGTGTAAAAAGAAAAAAAGGAACAATAACGACCACAAATTAGTGTATGGTAGTGAAATAATAATGGGGGAGTCTTCTTTGCAGAAATTTAAAACAATTAGTCTCATTGCATTATCGAATTCATAGGGGGAACAGAAAGATACAACCAGAAAGAATTCATTCAGTTAAAGAAGTTACGGTCACTTTTTACGAAGAAAGTAAAAGAAGGTTACAGCAGGATCGCCACTGGCTTCTATTCTGAGCCATATCTGATAACGTCTCTAGCCACTGTGTTGCATCATCCATTGGATCCCAACCAGGAAGTCGAGAAGGACCACCAGAAGCCAGTCATGTGCAGCTTTCTTTCATACCACTACACAATGTCATACACTGACCATCTCTCGGCTTTTTCCAACCAGTCCCAGAGTCGGCAAATAATGCACAACGAGGAATTCTCTGGGACGACATTCGTAGAACATGTCCAAGCCACCATAGTCGATGTTTCAAGATGGTGACAACCAACTGAAATATCGTCTCTGCACCCGAACACACGATGCCGAACCTCTGCATTACTAACATGGTGTTGCCACTGGATGGCAGCAATCTTTCGGAGACAGCGATGATCGAACACAGAGAGTTGTATAAAATCCTCAACGATGACCAAACACACACACACCCTCAACTCGGAGAGACCAGGTTTCACAAGCATAGAGTGATAACTGCTCTCACCGACGCGTTGTGGATCCGACCTCTTACAGCCAGATTAGCATCACGAAGGCGCCAAATATGGCTACCAAAATACACGAACTTGTCGACTACTTCTATCCGCCCACTACCCAGGGTGAGTACAGAATCAGGGTCCTGTCAGTCTTGTAAAAACACTTTGAACTTCGAAGGTGCGAAGTACATACCGTACCTACGGACATTAATAGTCAACTAATTAAGTGCATGTTGCATGGCTTGGGCATTATCACACAGTAAGACAATACCATCCGCATACTCAAGGTCCAGAAGTCTTTCTCCAGGCGACAGATCCACACCGCCATTACTTACGTCCATCAGAGCTGTTCCCAGAATGTCATTGATGGCAAAGTTGAAGAGGAATGATGAGATTCGGCAACCTTGTCCAACCCCAGTGCTTGAGTGCAACAGTGGAGAGAGGTAGTTGTATGCCCTCACTCTGGCTGTAGTGTTTGTTTATTTGTTTATTTATTTGAACACATAAATATTGGTACAAGAGGACACCAAATATATATGCGCCACAATTTTGTTTGAGGGCTGTGATACTGCCCGGGTGCCCAGACCGAAGCAGGTGGTTTTCTTAGGGAGCCACTCCCCCAGCCTTTGACCTAAAGGTCTGATCCACAAGGCAGTGGAGCATCGTGAGGAGATGCAGTCCCATGGTAGCCGGTGACCAAAAACTAGTTCATACGCCATTTGTTCCTGCAGGATACTGGAGCCCATGTGCACCATTGGTTTGGGATCCAGTTAAAGCGCCGGACATTCGCTTTTCGTCCTCCCATTTTCGTAAAAAACATCCCACCACGAGAAGGCAGTGAGTAGGACTTCCTTGGCAGAGGCTGTATACGCGTGGCCTTGCGAGAGCATTTCGGGAGGGAGGGTGGGCCCACCCCACTCTCGGCCATACCAGGGCATTTGAGGGCGAGGTGTTTGTATACAGAGCTTTCAAGATGTCAAAACAATTCTAAGGAACGCCTTTCAATAGATTATCCCAGGAAACAGTCCTGTCCAACAAATCGAAGACAGCCCTGATGTCAAGAAACACTACGATTGTTGGCCTGTGATAAGTATGACGGTGTTCTAACATTTGGCGGAGGATGAAGATATGATCAATACATTCTCGACCAGAATGAAAACCAGCCTGCTCCTCGCGAGTCAATCCTTCTTAGGTTTTCAACAATCTATGAAGTATGATGGAAGTCAATATTCAGGACGCAATCGGAAGTAGGCTTATCTCCCAGTTATCAAATTCTTAAAACTTGGACATTTATATAACATCTTGACTGCAAAAATGTTCATTTTACCACATTCAACTAACCTTCGTGACATGATATAACTAGGAAATAAGTGTTTTCAGGAATATGACTTAACCAGGTTATCACAGCAACCAAACTCAATCACCATGTCTACATAACGACCACGATGTTACAAAAGCAGTTAAACCTACAAATATAGTAGTAAACAATTCACTCCATTTAAGAACTATTATTAGTGTGCTGTTGTTTAGGCGAAGTGGAATTTTGTTCTCTGAGCTGGATAGTTTGGTTGCGGAGCTTCCACTGTTCTGAACAAATCATCAGCTCAAACTTTATGCAGAAGTGAAGTGTCCGAATTTCTCCACATTTGACTCACAGCTTGTCCTGTCGACCTCAATCTCGATTGGTTATCGTTAACCTTCAACTTGTCGTTGTCTACCTCTTTGTTTTGGTTGCAACTCCGTTTGATCTGATTCTTGGTTCTATATTTGCCCATGATTTTTCTGACTGATCGATAGATTGGATCGCTCCCAAATGCCCTGGTATGGCCGAGAGTGGGGTGGGTTCGCCCTCCCTCTCGAAATACTCTCACACGGCCACGCGTATACAGCCTCTGCCAAGGAAGTCCTACTCACTGCCTTCTCGTGGAGAGGGTGTTGTTTACGAAAATGAGAGGACGAAAAGCGAATGTCCGGCGCTTTAACCGGATTCCAAATCAATGGTGCACATGGGCTCCAGTATCCTGCGGGAACAAATGGCGTATGAACCAGTTTTCGGTCACCGGCTACCATGGGACTGCATCTCCTCACGATGCTCCACTGCCTTGTGGATCAGACCTTTAGGTCAAAGGCTCGGGGAGTGGCTCCCTAAGAAAACCACCTGCTTCGGTTTGGGCAGTATCACAGCCCACACACAATAAATGAACTGAACTGTCTATGACCATGGAAACTAATTCTCTTGCTTCGACAAACATTCAAATGATTCAAATATTAATGCTATTATTATTATTATTTACTACATCACTATTCATCCTCTTTTATTCCTACTCTGTCTATACTTATTTTTTTCGACTTATACAGCAGCTCGTCTATGGTGGAAATTCGACTCTATCTAAACGTTCTCGAGTCACTGTCCGGTTGGAAATTGTATGTTACCACCGAATATGAGTACTGAAGCAGTTTTTCTGAAACCACGTGCACCATTCAAACTGGCTGCCTTCAACGTTCGCACATTTATGCAGGTCGGACAACAGATAGGGCTGGCTATGTCTTTGGAAAGTCTTAATATTGATGTTTGTTGTCTATCCGAGACCCGTATTCAAGACTCTGGCGAAGTACTACAAATTCGCTCTCCATCTGTCGCTTCGAAAAGCTTGTTTTACGTGCGCTTATCCGGGGACCCTGTGGCATTTTCGTCTGGTCTTGCTGGCGTTGGTGTCGCACTAAGCACTAGAGCTGAGGCAGCACTAATCGATTGGGTCCCCATTAACAGTCGGTTATGTGCTGTTAGATTAGAGAGTTCCATCAAAGTGAGAAGAAATCGGCGTGAGAAACGATGTCTTCTCGTCATCTCTGCCTATGCTCCGACAGATTGCAGCCCGGATGCAATCAAGAATGAGTTTTACCACGAGTTATCTGTTCTTCACCAGAAAGTGCGTTCGACAGATATTGTAGTACTAGCCGGAGACTTGAATGCTCAGGCCGGGCGTCTAGGCACGGAAGAGAGTCGTTTAGGTGGCCAATGGGGACTTGTTGGAGACCATCTACTGCAACTGTGCACAGACCGCAACCTGTTTCTGGCTAGCACTAACTTTCGGCACAGTCATCGCCGATGTGCCACCTGGCGTCTTACTGTGCGATAATGCCCAAGCCATGCAATCCGCACTTAATCAGTTGGAAATCAGTGTCCGTAGGTATAGTATGTGCTTTGCACCTTCTAAGTGCAAAGTACTTCTATAAGACTGGCAGGATTCTAACCCTGTACTCACCCTGAATGGTGAGCAGATAGAAGTAGTCGAGAAGTTCATGTATCTGGGTAGCTGCATAAGTGCTGGTGGGGGTGTGAGTGATGAGATCAATGCACGTATAGTGAAAACCAGAGCGGCTTATGCCAATCTGGGCCATCTTTGGCGCCTTCGTGATGTTAGTCTGGCCGTAAAAGGTCGGATTTACAACACGTCGGTGAGAGCAGTTATCACTCTATGCTTGTGAAACCTGGTCTCTCCGAGTTGAGGATTTTAGACAACTCTCTGTGTTTGGTCATCGTTGTCTCCGAAGGATTGCTGACATCCAGTGGCAACACCATGTTAGTAATGCAGAGGTTCGGCATCGTGTGTTCGGGCACAGAGACAATAATGCAATTAGTGTCACCATCTTGAAACACTGACTTCAGTGGCTTGAACATGTTGTACGAATGTCGTCCCAGAGAATTCCACGTCGTGCATTATTTGCCGACTCTGGGACTGGTTGGAAAAAGCGGAGAGGTGGTCAGTATATGACATGGTGTCGTGGTATGAAAGAAAGCTGCAAAGGACTGGTTTGTGTCGGTCCTTCACGACTTCCCGGTTGGGGTCCGAGAGATGGTGCTACACAGTGGCTAGAGACGTTATCAGATATGGCTCAGAATAGAAGCCAGTGGCGATCCCGCTGTAACCTTCTTTTACTTTCTTCATAAAAGTGGTTGTTTCTTCCTTAACTGAAAGATTTGTTCTGATTGTACCTTCCGTTCCCCCATTATGACTATGATTATTAGTACATTCCCTTACACCAATCTCTTGATTATTGGTTTTTTTACGTTCCTCATTGTTTTTTCTTCTTAAATTGTCACTGTTTTGTGTGGCACATATATATTTGGCGCACTCCTGTACCAATATGTGTTCAAATAAATAAATAAATAATAAATAGATTGGATCGATTTCAATGTCTGTTGATTGACGATTCACTAAAGTGCCGAGCTTCTAAAACTCCTTTGGTGCTTCTAGTACTCCCTCTATTCAAGATTTCAACATTTTTCCAGTCAGATGTGTCCACAGTCCATTTATACCTGAAGTTTAAGCTGATGATTTGTTTAGAACAATGGAAGCTCGACAACCAAACTATCCAGCTCAGAGAACAAATCTCCACACAAACCTTCCGAATCAAAGTTTAGTCTATATTATTTTCTTCATTTAAACATGATTTAAAAGAATGAATAAAATATGTGCTACATAAAACACACATCAATCTGAGAATTACTTGTTCGGAACAAAACCATGTTTTTACATAGTAAAGACCAGCATCATCACATATTCTGATAATAACTAAAGTGAACATACAGCCACTGCAATGGAATATTTGCTCACTGCCTTCTCGCGGCAGGAATGTTGTTTACAAAATTGAGAGAACGAAAAGCGAATGTTCAGCACCTTAGCTGGGTTGGTGGATACGGAAGGGTCACCCAGAGGAGTTGGAAAATCCTGATCAAAAACCAAAGGTGCACATGGACTCCGGGATCCCGAGGGAACAAATCGTGTATGAACCAATTGTTTGTCACCAACTACCATGGGAATGAATCTCCTGACGTCGCTCCACTACCTTGTGGATTAGACCTTTAAGTCGAAGGCTCAGGGAGTGGTTCCCTAAGAAAACCACCTGCCTTGATCTGGGAACCTGGGCAGTATCACATCATACACACGAATCAAGTGACTTGTGTGGCACATATGTATTCGGTGCCTTTTGTACCAATATCTATGTGTTCAAATAAATAATAGATAAAACATATCCTTAATTTAAAAAATTCTTAGTTATCTGACTGTCACCAAACTACGGGGAATTTCTTTAAAATATTGTACATTTTAGTTCAACTACAAAGTCAATAAAAAATTATCTTCAAGTATTCTACCAATAAAATATATTATATCTAATCTTACCAAGTACAGTGGTAAGTCCATTGGCTCAGCTAAGGACATGTGAGGGCCAATCAACAAAAGTACGGGCGTTTTTCTCAGTATATTATTCCATAAGTTAGAGCGCCGATTGTTCAAGGGGGTTATATCCACTGGATTAAAACAAGTAGTAGTACTATGGTTTCGAGATTTGAACAGATTCTCAGATAAGTTGTGCAAGCCACGCTCACCAAAACTTTGAACATCAACATGTGACTGTAAAAGGCAAAAATCAATTGTAGATTACTATTTGGCTAGGGTGGACTACTCTTCTAAAACAACAATTATAGATCAATAAAGTAACAAGTTGTAACAGTCTACAATCTCACTAGATTAGATAACTTGGTAATCACACATCAAATAGTGATCTAACCGCTATATTTTAAAATACAGTGTTAATGTTTCGATACATACTAATCAATGGCGACAAGTTTATGTAGAAGAGCTTAAAGACTAGGATGCTCATGCCACAAATACCAATAACAGGTAATATCACAAGACCTATCAATTAAGGATCCAGGAACGCGATGATAGTAGTACTCATTTCCCAAGAACAAAACGAGCGGATTTAACATACACTGACTTCGCTTCGGTAAGAAATAGTTCCGTTGTAGACTAAGCACCTTATTGATTTTACCGTGCAAACCTGAAAAACTATAACGGTGGGACTAAAGTCACTGAAGTTTTAAAAATTCTATGCATATATTCCTGCAAAATTATGTCAATCAGTAATAAATAAACCGGTGTTTTGGGACCTTTGTCGAAGAAAAACTAAGACTGTACAGATCTAACTAATAATCAGCGAGCATTTAGTAAGAAATAGAGATATTACTCAACTCAAACCCGTATTTTCTTTGACTCAGATTTATGGAAAATATCAGTCATATCAAATTTTAGATACTATAAAATATAGGCCATAAAACTTAATAAATTTTACCTATAAAAAACGGATATTTAGGACACTTTCTAACTGGATAGGTAACACGCGATTCCAGATGAATTAATAGTCAATTAGTTTAATTGGTTAGAGACATTACATCAACCCCTTTGGTGTATAGAAAAAAGTCGCTAGATAATGTAATTAAAAACTTACTGTGTTGCCACACGAAATAATTAAAGTAAGATGTGGTTTTATTTCACCAAAATTAAGGTGATAAAAATGTGGAGAGGCTACAGAAAACACAATATTTTTGTTCATCTGGTGTGGAACTTCTTTATATTTTGTCGAAACTGACATTTGATAAAAATGATCGAAATCAGACACATCTTGCGTGCGCTGGAAATCAAAAGATCCTAGAGCAATCACCTCAAAATTTGAAACATTATCAAAGAGTATATACTTTATGACTTAGTATGAGAAGGTGTAGATCTTCCAAATTATGGATGGTTTTCAACGGGAAGCCGATAAACTGAAACAGCTTGAGTAAATGACTGATTGTATATGGTCCTGAGTATTGGATCGTGGTTGTTGGAGAAGTGCGAACATTTAGTAGAGGGAAATGTCTCACTCTATGTGTCTGTCCACATAAGGAGGATGATAAACCGCAATTAACTGCAAAGATCTATCTTGAAAATAACAATGACGTAAACCCATTTACATTATAAGGAATCATGTTCTGAACAGCTTCGAAATTTGATCTAACACTATTTGAATCAGCGTCCCAATTGGCATATAGAAGCACACTTGACACAGTAGTAGAGGGCGCGTATTCTATATCATACGAGCTGTTAGCCAAATCATACACATTTGACTCAGAACTAAACAGAGCGCCGAATGATGAGCTGTCTTTAGTAACCCTAACTGACCTGAAAATAAATATGCATCAACGAAACATTCAGAAATCTCTGGATTAACCCATTTACTGTGAACATTTCGGAAATTCAGATAGCCACATTCCAACTGCACTGAACAATATAACGAAAACGTCGACGTGGTTTTTCATTTGGATGATAAATGTATGAGCATCCCAAAGCTTATTGCCGAACCAACAAAACATCGCCACACCTACTGACCTTGATTGCGTAATCGGCCTTGTGAGGCAGGTTAAATAAGTAGCACAAGCTCTTAAAGTTAAACAATACAAACACTCGATAAGATACCGTGACCAATTTGGTAATAGTGGAAGTTCTAGTAAACTTTGTTAGCTCTAATACATTTAGAGAAAAGAATTATCTAATGCTGGTCCAGGAAGTACCTCTAGGTTACGAGTGTGCATGGTTAGTATTCGATTACTAAAGGGTTAGTTCTGTCCTTTTAAACCTATATATGAATCCTTGATGTATCAGAGGGACGGTAGTCACGCCAATGGAGTGGGAATTCACATTTATACTGTAGCTGCAAATTGAGAAGGCGTAGAAGATGGTAACACCACTGCCTTTTATAGAACTACGTTATCCGAAAATGCCCATGCTGTGATTGCTGACGCCTACTTGGCCATATGAAGTCATAGTGGCTGTGCTTCCTTAAACAGTCGCCCTCTAACCGTTATTATACAAACCTCAATTACATCAGCAAATTTATGGTAAAATTGCATAAGGCCTCAGAGAGGCAAAGCAAGGACAAATAATAAGATTTAAGTATATACACACATGGGGAGGAGAACGAATCATCGAGTAATATTCAAGCAATCGACAATTTTGGTAGTCTGTCATGTGCTCTAGTGATCATAACGGTACAAAGGAATATGCGAATTGTTACAGTTCAGATAACATTGTCTGTTAAGTAAGCTAATAAAAAGGCTTAACCGAAATTAATCACAATCGAAATTGGTTTGTATGATAGATGCTATATAGTTAATGTCAGCTAGAGCTTACTCATTTGATTTGATCAATGCCTAAACGATAGTTCATTGTTCACTCACCCGAAGTTTTATCGATAGCGGAATAAAACTGATCCCAAACAATACAGTACTTTACTCTGAATGAAAATCAACGTAGAAGGCTCAAGCCACACGTTGATCGGCAGACGAAAAATAGGTAAAGCTAATAGAAGCTAACGAGGAGCTTTGTTAAAAATCGATGGCTCAGCCATGTGGGTGTGGTTAAGTTATTTAAATCTTTCTTCTTTATATTAAATATGCTATTCCTTCAGCCAAATTGTATTTGTTATTTGGTGATCGCTACAAAGAGATGACCCTGACTATCACATTGGGAGAATCAGTATATGCGTTTAAACGACTAAGATATGATATTATTTAGGTTAAGAGGTCAAAGTATGACCAGTAAACCTTGTTATATTAAGTCAAATAGTCCAGTAGCAAAAATAAGCTCACCACAGTCGAGCATAGATCGGGACGTCAGTATAACCATTACAGCAGGAAATGTAAGCAATCTTGGGTTATACGAATCGGAGTAGGCACTCTGTCAGTTATTTCTCATTTTTCTAACTACCTCTATGACCGTTTTTGATGAAAATTGTGTTATTTTGCCTTGTTGACAATTATTGTTGCTGTCGATATAAAATTTATCATAAATTCATAGGGCCATGTCTCAACATTTGGACGATTCATACATAGTAGCCGTACTTCAGAGTCGGTTGACTATCGTGTTTATAACACCAACACTATAATACGCTACCTGTACTGAACAATTTTATATCATCTCCAACCCTCCAGTTCTCTTTCAGCGTGAAAATCCATAGTCTAATTAAGATTTGATCAATCTTTAATTTGAAAACCCTATCAAGTCGTCGTGAGAAACAAATACACGAGATTTGTAAATAAATAACACCACATATATCACAGGTAAACGTGAGGAAACGAAAAATTGAGGAGTAAGGCAGTTCACCTTTGGTCCTGATGTGTCGTAAGTATGCGAATATGCGGTGGGCAATACATCATGAGAACTTAAGAGTTATTTCATTCAGGCTACGTAAGTTCGGTATTTACTTTTATCTGTTCAAATCTAAGGATCGAACCATAATATTGATCTGATTGTACTGAAGACATAAAAATTATGTATGTTACCGGACTAACTGTCAAAATAACAATACTAGCTGACCTAGCTGAGAATAAATGCGAATTGAATGGCATTAATGTTAACCAGTATGATCTAAAGTGTCTTATGAAAAATAAACCAGGTGCATAGAAACTGCCATGAAGTACCACGAGTGCGAATGCGCTGCGACAATATAAACACATATGTGAGGGGAGTTCGTATATTAATATATGTTTTCTCTCACTGCGTGGGTATATTGACAATTAGAGCGACGAACAACATGAAAAATCTAAGGCCGTTTATACGTAAAATCTACGGTAAACCCCAGTGTTTTCTACCATTTTCTCTAATTTCTAACGTCAAAATGAATCAACAGATTTCTTTGCCATACATTCTCGTTTTCAAGGTAAAGTTTAACCAGTAGCACATAAACTTGTACCCCTCACTTGGTCATGCAATAACGCTATGAAAGGGAAATGGATGATAGGGTGCATGTGGTAGTAATTAAACCCGGCTTTTATCAGGCTGACTTTCATCCCTAATAACCATCTTTAGGATAATGCATTGATATCTGTGTACAACACAAGTTACGATACTAGCAATAATAAGATTTACAAATTTCCAATAGGCTGGCGGTGATGTGACGTAACATGATCCAGCTCTCCTATGTTAAAAGTGTTTTATAGCTATGAGTTTTTATGAACAATATTTTATTCGAGCAGGTTCATTACTGGTCAAATCCTTGAGATATTTATGATGGCGTTGAATCCTAAGCGCATGATCTTTGAAGCCATGCATATAATTGTTGAAAAGATTAATCTTTAGCATGCAGCACTTAGAAAGGGCCATCAATGGTGGATACGGCAACAAAAAGCGAAATGTCATTTATCGGTCATGCATGCATGGTCACTAAGTATATAAATCTAAGCCTAGCCCAAAATGTGTTTTGCAGAAGTGCTAGATATCATGCTGCTCATCGGGCTGCTATTAAACGCAACTCAATTTCGCAAATGTGCCCTTCACCTTAGCAACCAATCAAAATGAGGCGGGATTTATTATATCCGTCATCTTTGTAAGCAATGGCGGTCGGGTTCCTTTGTTCTGTGCTTCTTCCAGCTACTTCTTTTGTGTGGCTATATAATTTAATGCTTCAGTGTGTTAAAATGCAGAAGTTTATGTAATTTTCTAATTGTTGGAGAGAACTATTCTATTGATTTAGCTTTGTTTTCTGGGTTTTCGCTGCTGCTAATCAAGTCAGTGTATTTCCACAGCCAAGCCGGATAGTCTTATGTTTAAGGCCGGTAATCAGTTTCCCAAGAAAATGACGAAGATATGTACTAAATCACTTATATTTACTACATATGAACTAGGAGCTGCGAGGCTACTGTATCGCAAGTCTCTTGCAACGATTAAGTTAGTAAAACAAAGTAGCGTTAGATTTAAAAATATATTCTGGAACTTTCATTAAGAATGGAATATCAAACAAAGGTTTAAACCAAGTTCCCGTTTAAAAGTTGTGTTGGTAATGTTAAGCTGCCGCCTTTGTTGTTTTTCTCAAACGCAAGGGTAAAGGAAGTAACTCAAAAGGTACTGGAAGTGGTTGTGAGACTAAAATGGACGTCCAGCATCCTTTTTATAATCTGCTGTTAGTTGGGTCTCGCGTAAACAGTTCCACAGGGCCATAGTTCCAAGGGCGAAATAGTTCTTAGGATTTATGAAGGCTCACTCCTGTTGCATTCTAAATGAAAAAATAGTAATGAATTTAGTCAGAAATGTGGAATGGATAAATAGACAAATCACATATTTTTCAGGAAAGAATTTAGGCAGTTGTGATTTACCTTGAGTTCATGAATATTAGACCAGGTCAGCTACTATTACTTATGCAAAGCATAACATGGGCTTAGTACCGTATCGCAATGCTTTTATTATTTTGCTCCCATTTAAGTATTCCCATGCATCTGCGTCTAGTTTAACAGGAAGGCATACAAACAGAGTTAGTGTCTGATAAACTAAAAGTCCCAGTTGTCAAAAAAACTCTTAACATTTATCCACAGTCAGCTGCATTTAATTGAGACACAGAACACTCATCTTCTAAGACTGTATACTGCTGTTTTGTGGGCAACTAAAAGCTCAGACGCTTAGCTATCTTGCTACCGATGTTATTGCTGGGGGAAATTGTTTAATGACAGTGATCATGAAATAAGGTCAGTGATAGATGTACAATCTAGAAATAAACAACAAACATACTTATCGCTATCTTATAATGTATGACAGCAACAGCATCAAAGGCACATTTTTTCCTATTTTTAATCAGACTGATCTGAATCAGTATATTCATTAGAAACAGGCAACTCTACTTACTAAACTGATCTGTTTCGTTACAGGCTTCAAGCACTTTACTTAAGAATATCATAATCCTTTCAACCAAACTGAACTATGTGACAACCAAGAATACTAAACTAAGCAAGTGTCATAGTTATTGTTCCATTTGCACAGACATGTTGCTTAAAGTAATTAAATGGACGTAATTAAGACGATGAAACCAAAACGCGAAACATAGGCCAGTTGAACTTACCTAACAGAAGACAAAGGAAATATATATTGTTTTGATACTGAATACAACAGGCAGTTGTTCATAAAAGCATAGTTTACAGTACAACAAACCTTTCTTCAGTAAAATCATGCACTGTCAGTCTATCTGGAAACAATCAACTGTGTAAATAAACTCACTATGACTTGAGATATCATCCCAGCGTACAATGGACGTGCAGTGTAACGCAGTCGGACGTGGCGAATAAAAATCAAAAACAAAGTAAAATTAGCTACATAATCTGGTTATTTAATTAAAAAACATTATGAAATGACAAAATCTGTAGTTACTTGAACGCACAAATGACAGTGTGCGATAAATTAAGTTTACATGGTTGCGTTGCGGATATGATCACCCCCAACGAGCCGAACTAATACTGAGTGCCCAGCAGTAGGGAATGTCAGTATTGTTTTCCAAAGGACCCAGACTTCCGACAACCATAGACGAAGTCACAGATGCTACCAATCTATTTCAGAGGGTTTATTTTAAAAAATATGCCATATAGCAGTAATGGAGGGGTTGTAGTGTGTTAAAGCAAGCTTAACATTGAAAAGCCGGAAATCCGCTATCAGTGTGTAGTGTATGATTGCTGTTTCGGCCATGAAAGGAAGCCGAAGGGTCATGATCAGGGAGTAAAAATGTAATTAACTGTTATTAAGCTCAATTTTTATAGATCATATTTCATCACTCGCAAATTTGTGTTTTTTTACGGTATGATGTCGACTGGTACCTAATATTTTCACCCTTACGATGAAAAGTACCTGCGAATTCTCACCTTCATATTCGAATTATTTTTGGACAACTGTCTTCCAGTTTTAGTGCTTCGTACGCCCTGGGAGACTAGATTCCTACATTATTCCTAGTTCCAGTATAACTTTCTCATGCAGTAAGTTCAAAGTAGACACTAGTCTTTCTAAATAAGCCTGTTAAGCTAATATCCGTATGCTCTATTTCAGTTAATCGACTAATACATGTACCACGTGCATCTGCTGTATATTGCAATTTCACTCTAATTCTAACTGTTATATCTAACTTTTAAAAAATAAAATTGTTATATGCAGCAAATATAGACTTATTTGTTTTGATGGAGATAGGGGGGTTCATGGGATTTTTAGCAGGACTGTAGTAATATTCTCACTAAAGAGCTAAGCGAGTGCGTAGACCAATGTAAGGTACCACACAGGGTGCCTTTGAGTTACTCGTGTTCCATTAGTGTGGGTAGAGCCATTACTTGCTTATCATATGACATTTGAATTAGAAGCTATGACATTAGACACGGGGACAGTTAAGATGTGTAACGCGTATCCATCCATCAGCTACCGTGACAACTCATTGTGGTTAGAATAAGTTGTGAGAGGACCCGAGTCTGTAGGTTTCCCAAGAAAATGACGAAGATATGTACCAAATCACCTTATGAAGAGCGCCTCCAATCACTTAGCCTTTACCCATTAGAGTATAGACGTCTATGAGGTGACCTTCTAAAGGCTTAGAGTATCCTTAAGACTTCTGGACATCCTCTTAAACACCTACCTAAACTTAGTTCCAACACTAACCTAGGAGGTTACACCCAGAAACTGGAGACACAACATCGCAGAACGGATTGTAGACACAACTTCTACCCCTTAGGAGTTGTCAAGTGCTGGAATTCGCTGCCCGCCAAGCTACTGGATATATTCTTAAGGAAAGAATCATACTATGGTTTACCAATTTCTTTTCCCTTTTTCTTGTTAATATACCTAGGTTCCTGCCAGGAGGTTTTAGTGATCGCCTGCTACTAGACTCGGAAGCCTGTTCAGCGAAAGCATCTACTAAGTCCACAACCATTTGAACACATGAACTAGGTGCTGACGCTCGATTATCGCAAGTTTCTTGCAACGATTGAGTTAATAAAACAAAGTAGCGTTAGATTTAAAAATATATTCTGGAACTTTCATTAAGAATGGAATATCAAACAAAGGTTTAAACCAAGTTCCCGTTTAAAAGTTGTGTTGGTAATGTTAAGCTGCCGCCTTTGTTGTTTTTCTCAAACGCAAGGGTAAAAGAAGTAACTCAAAAGGTACTGGAAGTGGTTGTGAGACTAAAATGGACGTCCAGCATCCTTTTTATAATCTGCTGTTAGTTGGGTCTCGCGTAAACAGTTCCACAGGGCCATAGTTCCAAGGGCGAAATAGTTCTTAGGATTTATGAAGGCTCACTCCTGTTGCATTCTAAATGAAAAAATAGTAATGAATTTAGTCAGAAATGTGGAATGGATAAATAGACAAATCACATATTTTTCAGGAAAGAATTTAGGCAGTTGTGATTTACCTTGAGTTCATGAATATTAGACCAGGTCAGCTACTATTACTTATGCAAAGCATAACATGGGCTTAGTACCGTATCGCAATGCTTTTATTATTTTGCTCCCATTTAAGTATTCCCATGCATCTGCGTCTAGTTTAACAGGAAGGCATACAAACAGAGTTAGTGTCTGATAAACTAAAAGTCCCAGTTGTCAAAAAAACTCTTAACATTTATCCACAGTCAGCTGCATTTAATCGAGACACAGAACACTCATCTTCTAAGACTGTATACTGCTGTTTTGTGGGCAACTAAAAGCTCAGACGCTTAGCTATCTTGCTACCGATGTTATTGCTGGGGGAAATTGTTTAATGACAGTGATCATGAAATAAGGTCAGTGATAGATGTACAATCTAGAAATAAACAACAAACATACTTATCGCTATCTTATAATGTATGACAGCAACAGCATCAAAGGCACATTTTTTCCTATTTTTAATCAGACTGATCTGAATCAGTATATTCATTAGAAACAGGCAACTCTACTTACTAAACTGATCTGTTTCGTTACAGGCTTCAAGCACTTTACTTAAGAATATCATAATCCTTTCAACCAAACTGAACTATGTGACAACCAAGAATACTAAACTAAGCAAGTGTCATAGTTATTGTTCCATTTAATATAATATAATATATTTCTGCATTTGCAGGTACACACCGTTTTTACAGGCATGATCTATAAATTACAACATTTGTTGGTTCACAAAATGTTTCTCAACTTTATATGTTTTTTGTTGTTATAAAGTGAAATCGTAGAGCCGTTGCTGTAAACTATGACCTTGAGAGGACGCGTACATCAAGTTTGTTCCAAACGTCAGAAGTTTCATAGCTGTGCTCTCAGAGCAAGATTCTGAGAAAAAAAGAGAAACAGAAGAGCAGCAAGGCACTTGGATATGAACGCAAAACTTTGCTTAACATAGTGTAGTAGAACGGACAGAGGTATAATAAATTAGAATAAATTCATATTATGTCTTGTTAGTGAAATGAAGTCAGAGGCTCCATATCAGAGAATGTACTAATAAAGAACAATGAGTTGTGATGTTTAACAAGTTGGAGTAATCTCACATGAAGGAAAGGAAGTCAAGGCTGTTACTAGGAAAGCGGTTTATAAGAAGGGTGTGTATATAGAGGGTGAAGTGTTAAGAATATTAATGACTACATCTTTTATTGTCTAACTTTTTTTTCTTTTTTGTTTTTCCGATGCCAGCCACACAATCCTAGTGTAAAAATCCGAGTTAGCATGTTATGGGTTGTGTTAGTAGGATAGCTAATCCAGCATAATATTGGAAACATGAGTTTGAGTGGTGAGGAAGAAGTTTTCCCGAGTTTTTGATCTGTATTTCTCAACTTTGACCGTAGATACTTTGTTTCGAAGTCCGTATTCATGTGAATCTCGGGCAAGAATTATCTTACATGTTGAATAAGTAAGGTTTTTGAGTAGTTTGAAGTAGAGAATCAAATTAGACCCAAGCCTTCTCTTCCAAAGGGGTGCTATTCCTAAGATTTGGCATCGGGAACTGTAGTCAATGACCAAGTCAGTCTTAAGTACCTTGCGAGTGAAGTCTCGTTGTATTCCTTCCACCTTTAGTATATCAGATACGCGTAGGTTGGAAAATAAGAACGAGCAGTATTCAACGATAGGTCTTACACAAACTTTGTAAAGAAGGATTTTAGATTCATTTTGATAGAAATTACAGAGAATGAAGCCAAGCAATTTCTGCATTTTGGATGCTTTGGCTGAGATGTGTTCAGAGAAATTAAGACTGTGTGAGTAATGTACCCTTAGGTCAGTTACTGATGCCAGTCTGGGCAGTGTGTGATTGCTAAGTGTTAGTTTCGTTTTGAGAGATGTGTCTCCTATACATAACCAGCCGCATTTCTCTGTGTTGAGCTCTAACCTCCAGCGTTTGCACCAGTCGTTTACCATGTTGAGTTCATGTTGGATTGTTTCCGTAGTACTGCGTAAATCGGAAATGTCAGTTTTATAGATGAATTTTAAGTCATCGGCATAGAGGTAGGTCTTACCTGTGCTAAAACACTTGCATATATTGTTGATGTAGATTATAAAGAGCAATGGACCCAAGACACTACCCTGCACAACACCACTGGTTATAGGTCGAGGTGTAGATGTATTAGAGTTAATCTTGGTTATTTGATATCTGTTCGTAAGAAAAGACTTGATCCATTGCATTGGATCCATCCATTGGATTTATAATTCCAACTGACTTAAGTCTGTTGATTAGAAGATTATGAGGTACCTTATCAAAGGCTTTCTTAATGTCGAAGTATAGTATAATAACTAGTTTCTTCTGGTCACGTATACGAGTAACCTCGTTAAAGAAGTCTATCAGGCATGTACTGCACGACCTTGTTCTAATGAAGCCATGTTGTGACGGGTCTATCAGATCTTCCTTGAGTATTTGATCAGGTAGTTGATTTTGTATCACTTTTTCCATTATGCGTGATATGACTGGAGTGATATTTATAGGTCTGTAGTTTTCAACCAGGTTTCTTGGTCCGGATTTGTGTTTGGGAAGAACATACGTTACCTTCCAGGTTTCCGGATATGTACCTGTCTCTAAAGATAATGTGTATATTTTGAGTAGTAGCGTCTGTATGTCCGGTCCTGACATTTTATAAACGATTGAAGGGATGTTATCGGCACCAGAACTCGCATTTGACTTAAGGGTTTTTATGGCGGTATGTATACTCCTAATGTCGAAGTTTATGGTACTAAGATCGTTTTTACCGGTGCACTTTATGTCGATGTCTGGAGCATCAGATGTATTCCCATTGTGAGAAAACCATTCACTTAATAGTTCACATATGACGGTTTGGTCATTATATGTTACTCCATCGTGCTGTAAGGAGTGAATGTTTTGGTCTGTGTTCTTTCTTATGCGCTTCGTGTGGAGACGACATAGGGCTTGGGCTTTAGATGCAGCAGTGAGCGCAGTACGTTCCTGTACCTGTTTACGCTTGTTGTGTTAAATTTGTACTCCGTCAAGTACAAAGTATATTTGGTGCAGGGCACTGAAGTCTTTTGATATATAGTACATCCTTTTCAGTTTTCGCAGTTTAGACCTAGTCTTTTGGTTTAGCTAAGGAGTAATTGTTTTAAAACCAATTTTAGAGGGTACAGTTGTGTCTAGTGCAGATTTGGTGGTGATATTGAATATTTCTAATGTTTTCAAGAGGTTATTACTGGTAAAGAAACTGCTTCAGTCAGAGTGCTTTATTAGAAATCGAAAGTTTTCCCAGTAAGCATTTTCATAGTCTCTATATTGGAATCGCGTGTTTAATGTCTTTAATTTGTTGCATATGGCAAGAATCGGAAGGGTGCAGAGGACTATTTTATGATCGCTGTTGTGAAACTTTTCGCCGACCACCATTGATGTTGGTGTGATATTATGACAGAATATCAAGTCAAGAATGTTGTGATTTCGTGTAGGCATGTGTACATGTTGTTGCCAGCCGTGGATGTCTAAGGTCCTAAGTATGCTTTCAAAGCACAATGGGCCAGAATGTGTCTTCCAGTTGATGGTGGGAAGGTTGAAATCACCACATACAATTTTGTAAGTGAAGTCAAGCGAGGCAGCCTGAGCAAATGACTCACTTATAATAGTGTCATTTGAACTAGGAGTGTTAGGAGCTCGATATATGCATCCGATTAGTATTTTACATTCATGAGTGTGCACAGTAAGCCATATCGATTCAGGAAGTTTACTGAGGACGTGGTCGCTATAGATTTCCGCTCTCAAATTTTTTGATACATAAACGAGACAACCACCACCCTTCTTGGTTACTCGATCACAGCGGAAGAGATCATATGTGTCTATTTGTAGAAATGTGTCTGTGGTGTCGGAGGACAGCCAACTTTCCGTTATCAAAACAGACATGTTGCTTAAAGTAATTAAATGGACGTAATTAAGACGATAAATCCAAAACACAAAATATAGGCCAGTTGAACTTACCTAACAGAAGACAAAGGAAATATATATTGTTTTGATACTAAAGACAACAGGCAGTTGTTAATAAAAGCATAGTTTACAGTACAACAAACCTTTCTTCAGTAAAATCATGCACTGTCAGTTTATCTGGAAACAATCAACTATGTAAATGAACTCACTGTGACTTGGAATATCATCTGAGCGTGCAATAAATTTACAGTGTAACACAGTTGGACGTGACGAATAAAAATTAAAAAATGAGCAAATTCAACAACATATTCTATTCATTTAATTAAAAAACATTATGAAATGACAAAATCTGTGGTCACTTTGACGCACAGATGACCGTTATTACACTGGGTGATACATTAAGTTTACATGGTTGCTTCGCAGATTAATTCACCCGCTTATCGTCATGTTGAACGAGACAGTGTAGACCAGCAAGTGATTTCCATGTAGGATCTTACAAATTAGGTCGATACATCATGACTAATCAACAACATTTAGATACAGACAATCATTATGTTAGCATGCATAAATATACTATTACTGGAATAAACCATAATATTACAGATTCAACGATTTATTGCGGTAGCACAGTGAGCTAGTCAGTTGCTATAGATTACTATTCTTTAACATGTCACGAAACTTCACTTATGGTATTTATTGTCTTTCACTGACAGGTTGAAAATTCGGAGTTAAATTTCAAATTAACATATTGTATTCAATCGCGTTTTAATGTAACTATAAATTATGATGGTATACGGACCATTATGTTCATAAGCATCATGCCCCAAGCATGGAAACATCATGGAATTGATATAAAACTTTGATTGTATATGCCAAATGTGCCTTTACTCAACCACATGTGATATTACTGTTAACAACGATTTTTTGAACCAAGACTACTCTACTCGGCAATTCAAACCTTAGCTCTTTATCTATAACCTGCTTCAAGTGTTGTAATTCACAGACATTACGATTCGATGAACAGCTTCAGAAGGATGCTAAGGATATTTAATCAATAAGAAGTATTAAAAGTTAATAGAAAATAAATAATTCATTCATATGTGACTATCCACTGATCAAAAATAGACACACCGATGCAGTGATAAGGTCATGACGAACTGATGTTCGTCTGTCTATTGTCGTATGTTTGTAGCCAACAAGGAGTGTATATTGTAACGTCAGTTTACGAGTCAACTTGAAAATATAAAGTATGCAAAGGAAAAGATACATAAAAACATCAGGCCTAAGACGAAGGTAAAAATATGTACTAGCCTTCAGAGTTCTAAACAAGAGACTCACCAATAAAATTACTGTAGATATGGAAGAATTCAGTAATCCTGATTCAAGTAAGATCTTGCTATATGAATGTATGTAATTATTCGTGAATATCACTATGTCTTACTTTTTTATTTCGTGTTGTCCTTTTGCTTTGCGCTGTTATGATCTTTTCTCAAAACTTTCCCTCTGTAATTGATGTCTATCTTCGGCTGCAACTTACTCTATGCTTTACTTCAATCCTAGACGGAACATTACTTGTCAATGGAGACGGCATCAATGACTTTAATCCTAACACTCGGAGAGGTTCGTTTTTGAATGAGATGTGCCTGTTTACGTCTGCGACAATTGCTCAGGCGTGTTTAGATGGCAGAACCCATATGAACTGAGAAGCTGTGGAACTAAGGTCAAAAATATACATCACTCCTCTTGTCTATCCCACTAGAATTCGAGGTATGATCCAATATTATGGACTCTTATATATATATAATGTCACATCGAAGTCACATCGTTGTCTGTATAGAATTCGCTCTATCTTGAAAGTCATTCTTATTGTGTTGTCAGAACTGTTGAATCCATTCGGACGGGTACTAGAGTAATATATTTCATATCAATAAAAGAGATTTGTAGTGACCACGTCTGCATGGCTTAGCCGTGCGGTTTTCGCCAAAGTAACCAAATAAATTTTTCTTCAAACGGACGACGGTCAGAGTGATCGTCTAAATTGATGTATCTTTAGTTTTAAAGATGACTTATTGTGATGGTTCAACGTCATCTCATTGTCAATACAAGTTCATCAACGGCCTCAAATGTACACAACGTAATCAACTTTGCGTTCTTTATCGTCACAAGTGACTGAGCAACTACTTTATTGACACTAAACACTATCAAGAACCTGAAAGCATTTTTTAACATGCAGACGGAAATCCAAAAACTAAATTTGCTCATGCTAGCTCACCATAAATTTTGGTGAAGTTTTGTTCTATGAGCTGGATGGTTTGATCGTGGAGCTTTCATCGTTCTTCTGAACGACATTGTTGTTGTTTTGAGACACAACCAAAACAAAGAAATAAACAACGACAAATTTAAGGTCAATAAGAACCAATCAACGTCGAGGTGCACAGAACAAGCTTTGAGACACATATGGAGAAATTCAAACACTTCACTTCTATCTGAAGTTTGTGCTGATGATGTCGTTCAGAAGAACGATTAAAGCTCCACGATCAAACCATCCAGCTCAGAGAACAAAACTCCACCAAAATCATCCACCCGAGCTACAAATCTTCTCCACCATCTCAAGCTCACCATAAAAATATGTGGTACATATTGGAAACAGGGGTTTTGTGAATAAAAAGCTGTACAAGTAACAAAGGTTTTCGTGTCTCTAGGTAACCCTCGTGGTATTGATAGAAGAAACCAGACAAGTAATGAATAGATCTTTATTTAGATCTTTGCACAGTCACAGTGGAGCGTGGGATGATTTGTTCAAACAAACAAAGCCACTCAACATTCAATATAAGATAATAGGAAATATAACGCCTATACAAAACAAGGAATTCAATGAATACTTGAACTATACTGTTTTGACATATGCTTAGTTGTTTGAGGTGAACTCTTGATCAACCAATCAATCTAAGCTGTGACAAGATCTCCTGAAGGGAAATTAGTCTTTAACATCAATCATTGAACGTATTAGGGAAAGTTTTATTGCTCATCACTTACTTAAAATAACACATATTCGTCAACCTATCTGCGCTGGTAAATAATTCATAAAACAAGTCAAGTGCAATTGTTTTTGGAAACATGTACTTCAAACATCCACTGATGGAAACTGACAATAACAGACGAAAAACAGAGAAAGCAAATGCGCATACTAAATTAATAATTTGTCAGTCAGTCCTCATACAAGGTGAGTAATGTATAAATTATCAGCAACCATTTAGAATATGGATGGCAGACACATATCAACCAGGCGCATATGGAAGCGTACATGATATGACTGACGTCGATGAATACAAGGAATGCAGGGAAGTCAAAAGATATCTTACCCAGTTTGGATGGCACATCTAGTGACTAGACAAAAGTAAACAACCGAGGTTTATGATTGCACCTCCAGTACGCATTACGGCGTAGAGCCTAGAAGAAATCCAGACTATGTGCTTTGTGTGGACACGATCTGCCTTTTCATAATATAATTTTACTAAATTAATCCCTTGAATACTAATTATCTCCATCATAACGTATGCTGCCTTTATGAAATTAAATGTGACTAGTTTATTTGAAATTAACTGTCGAACGCCATTAGGTACTGCAAACGTGGTACATCATTTAAAACGGTTACGAAACTGGCCTGGTTCGCTCTATTTTTATACACTGAAGTGAATATGAAATGATTAATCATTCCGTATAGTAAAAGTTTCAGAGACGCCAGGGCAATCACCATTTGTTACTAAGTTGGTTCTAGGATTTGCATGTAACTGAGCACTGATTTAACACAGATTCCAAAAATTCCAAACCACACACGTGGTATTTTCAGAAGCAAAGGTCCTAAAGTGGCTTAAGAGTGTTAAGGCTGTGTAGCACGAAATCACCACAAGTTTTCTTAATACCTTCGTTTTGTTCTGTGAGAAAGAATTCAGAAGTTAGATATTAACTGAGCAATGGTTGGTTGAGAAAAGAGAGCATAAATAACATCGAGAATAAATAAAAAACAGGCAGATAAGTCTCAAACCAACAACTGTTTGAGTTTCGCTTCTATTAAGCGGAACGTTTTCAGAACAGTGTGCGTTTGTAGAATTATGGTCTACTATGATATTAGTACTGCTCTAATAATAGACTTAATACAAAATCGTAGATTTGTCATGATATAACTGCCTAATTTATGAGATCTTACGTGAAAGTTACATCATTGTCTACACCAACTCATTGAATCGTAACAACTACCAGTACATGATGGAGAACAAGCTTAAGCTATAGATAGAACAATATATTTAATATGAATAAAAGGTATAAGATAACATTCAACATGGACCACGCATGCAAGGCGGAGCCATGACGTTCGATCATATCCAATTAATTCAACTCTTTGTTTCTGCCTTCTCCATCGTTAGGTATTTCTCCGCGTTAAATATTGACTATCTATTTTCCGAGTAGTTTCATGAGGATTGTGTGGTTATGTTCCAATGCCACTACACGTTCACTTTGAATGAAGCTACATTTATACGTAGTTGACATTTTAACAAACATATTACACATGAACATCTACATAACTGTGTTTCCTGATGCATTATAATAGCTTATTTTACCCATAGCTGATTAGTTATTTGTACCAATCAAATTAGTTAGCTGAAGCAGGATAATATTTCATGGTACAGTAAAACACTGTATACGAGCAATAATTTGCGAAGTTAGATAATAGTGAGCAAAGAATAACAACACTTACTGAAGGACGATTTGGTTCATATGAATATAAATGATAGAATTAGTAATTACGAGCAATATTAAACAGTGTAAATTTTAATCTACTGGAGTACTAGTGGAATGATGCGATTGCTTGACTAAGGTCTATGTTGCATATGAAGCTTAATAAATTAACAGAAACCTGTTTCAGCTGTTGTCACAACCTCATCCAATCACAGAGGGAACTAATTTCATGACCAGTTGTTTAAACTGCTTTTCATTAGGTCTCAAGATATGTTTGAACTAGGCGATGACCTCCTACACTCACTTAATTCTAATCTAGCTCCAGGCTAGTCTGTCACCTTAATGCTATTCGATACCCGACGAAATCTCATTAAAAATACTGTAGGTTTAATACAAAGATAAAAACAGTACAAAGTTCGACCACTAGTGTAGGTCGAGCCATATCAACGAGTGTTCAGTACACGTTGTTCGCCCTTGACCTTGGCGAATCATTTGAATCCTACTGACTATAGTGAGCTAAACTGTTTTGATCTTGACTATTACCCTGAAGAAATCTTGACACGTTGGCTGGACGAAACGTCGGACTTATTTACATTTCAATTGGCGGGACTATTTCAAATATAATTTTTACATATATTTGCTCCTAGGTTTCACCTCAAAATCGTCTTAAACTTGTATTATTCCTGATTGTTGTCCGTTGTTTTCCGTGTTAGATTTAAGTACTTAGTGTGCTCTTTCTGGCACGGTGACCCAATTTTCGTTCTCTTTTATCCCTTCGCTACTCCATCCTTCCTTAGTACAAAGCACCTAGTTGGACGCGAACCACTAGTGATCTACGGCATGCATAATTTCGGCGTCACTTGCAAAATGGCTAGATTTCAGTGACATTTAGATGACCATACAACTGATATATAACCCGTATAACGTTTAGCGAGTGGTTTCAGTTGAATTTGAATCCTAATGTAGTTCTATGTTTTTGACATTTATTTATTCATTGAATAAAGCTCAAATCAAGTCCCAAACATTGCTTAGCGTCTCGTAACTTCTGAATATGTAACCGTAAAGTTAAATCAGTGAAATTGTTTTATTTAGTCTTCAGTGATAAGGTTGGTGAACCTGTGTTAATCCTGACAAATCGCCTCCCAGTGAAGGTCCGGCTTTTTGAAAATATTCACTGATGGGGCTGATGGAACACAGTACTCCAAGTGTGATCTTACATAGGTGGGATATAAAATTCGAAACATTTCCTCGTCAAAATATTTGAATGCTCGACGAAATTACCATAAGGCACAAAAAACTTTAACAGTAGCTGCGTTGCCATGCGTAGTTGTTTTAAAGTTATGACTTCTAAGTCTTTATGTTCTTGAACGCGTGGAAGAGATGTGCCATCAGTGGTATAATGGTAACCACAACCGTGTCCGATGTGCATGAGCAAACTCTCCCTAGAATTGACTTATAAGCCCCAACCTCAAGCCCATCAGACTAATTTATGGACGAGCCAATCAGAAGCGTCTTAGAGATTTCAATGTTACGGCTCCAACTTCAGTGCTTAATGCTAACGTACGATCGGTTCACGGGGAATTTCGCACAAAACATGATAATTGAGCGGCTATAACAAATAAAACGGCGAGATTATAATTTGTGGACGATTCAATCAGGTATAAGATAACAGACCTCGGAATTAGGCGTGAAAACCTTTCACCGATTACGAAATGGATAATAAAAGCATTAGTAATACTGGCAGCAGCCGGATACTACTATATATACGGATGTTTGGAGAACGTACATACTCTTAAATGGGCTTAGTTATGTGCATCGTGTCGTTATCCAAAGGTAGCATTTTGTACACTCAACAACCGGAGTGCACATAAACAATACTGAAGCTATGTGGTTGAGGCTGAAAGAGTTTTTGAGAATTTATTATGGCTCCCGGGGCCGACTATTCTGTAGCCGTATGGATGATTTCCTCTACTGCATGTATTACGATTTTAGAACCTGTGAACATCTTTTTAACCTTGACAAGTTTTTGAACCACGTATAAGAAGTGTATCCACTTTATTTCCTTGACTTTGTATAGCATATTTTTGCTCTATACTGACTGTTTGTTGATTGGCTATTATTTCTCGAGGTCACTTAAGATTCGTTCAAAGGTCGTCCATAAATTAGAGTCTCGCCATTAATTTGTCTAAGTCAGCTTGGAGATCAAAATAATCAACCTCACTTCCTATTGTTCTCCAAATTTTGACATCATCTGCAAACAATAATTCATTAACGTAGAAAAGGAAAAGTAGAGGGCCTAAGATGGCGCCTTCGGGCACACCACTTTTGACCGGCTTTCATTCGGATAGCCTTCCATTGACCCTCACTGTATGCGGTCACATAAGAAGTTTCCTACTCATTCCTGTACAGCACCTGTTATTCCGAAGCTCGAGAGCTTCTGCATAAGACCTAAGTGTGAAACCTTGTCAAGCGCTTTGCTAAATTTATTTATTTATTTGAGCACATAAATATTGGTACAAGAGAGCGCCAATATTTATGCGCCACACAAAACAATGAGAATTCGAAGAGAGTAAAAGGTAAGGAGCGTAAAAAGAAGAACAATAACGAAGAGATTGGTGTAAGGTAGTGTAGTAATAATAATAGTAATAATGAGGGAACGGAAAGGTACAATCAAAAGAAATCTTTCAGTTAAGTGAGACAACCACCTTTTATGAAGAAAGTAAAAGAAGGTTACAGCAGGATCGCCACTGGCTTCTATTCTGAGCCATATCTGATAACGTCTCTAGCCACTGTGTAGCACCATCTCTCGGACCCCAACCAGGAAGTCGTGAAGGACCGACAGAAGCCAGTCCTTTGCAGCTTTCTTTCATACCACGACACCATGTCATATACTGACCACCTCTCCGCTTTTTCCAACCAGTCCCAGAGTCGGCAAATAATGCACGACGAGGAATTCTCTGGGACGACATTCGTACAACATGTCCAAGCCACCGAAGTCGGTGTTTCAAGATGGTGACACCAATTGCATTATCGTCTCTGTGCCCGAACACACGATGCCGAACCTCTGCATTACTGACATGGTGTTGCCACTGGATGTCAGCAATCCTTCGGAGACAACGATGACCAAACACAGAGAGTTGTCTAAAATCCTCAACTCGGAGAGACCAGGTTTCACAAGCATAGAGTGATAACTGCTCTCACCGACGTGTTGTAAATCCGACCTTTTACGGCCAGACTAACATCACGAAGGCGCCAAAGATGGCCCAGATTGGCATAAGCCGCTCTGGCTTTCACTATACGTGCATTGATCTCATCACTCACACCCCCACCAGCACTTATGCAGCTACCCAGATACATGAACTTCTCGACTACTTCTATCTGCTCACCATTCAGGGTGAGTACAGGGTTAGAATCCTGCCAGTCTTATAGAAGTACTTTGCACTTAGAAGGTGCAAAGCACATACTATACCTACGGACACTGATTTCCAACTGATTAAGTGCGGATTGCATGGCTTGGGCATTATCGCACAGTAAGACAATATCATCCGCATACTCAAGGTCGAGAAGCTTTTCTAAAATCTACCAATATCACAACATACCGTCATCTAAATCTGCTGTCCAATCCTCTCTCACAATAAGTTAGTCAAGCATGACCGCCTGTTACGAAACCCATGTTGCTCGGGAGTTAACTGATTGTGAATAGGACATACATTGAGGAACGCACCCAACTGCGCCAAAAGGCCTCACTTGGAATCCTCAAGGCCAAAGGAGAAGAAGAATTCCAAAGAACACATTACGCCAAGAAATGGAGAGAGACATGAGAAGAATGAACAACATTTGGATACAACTAGAAAGGAAGACCCAGGACAGGATGGGTTAGAGAATGCTGGTCGGCGGCCTATGCTCCATTGGGAGTAACAGGAGTAAGTAAGAGTTAGGAATAGGGTATTAGGTAACGATGACAAATCGATTGATAAAGTAGTAGATCTTTATCAAGTGAGATGGTTGAAGCATGTGTTACGTATGTAGGTGTAGGAGTAGGTCGGAAGAAAGCCAGGGGCGGTCAAATCAAGACATAGCATCAGTCCATGAAGTCACTGACATTTGGACTTTGTCATGTTAATAGGTGTAGAATACATTGTTGGTGTGTGTGTGATTATCGTAGCTAATGGTTATAGACTTTGAATGACATGGCTCAAAATCGTTTGCAATGGCGCAGTTGCATCCATTTTTGTCTTACCCCAAATTGCAGTCAGCCACAACGTTAGGGCCAGGCACATATATGTATCGGTCCAAGTTGCCATACCTCATTAACACAACAAGAACACCGGATTCACAGAAGCAATTAACTCAATGGTGTAATATATAAAGGAGAAATTGCATATAAGAATGTAGTACAGGAAGAAAGAGTTGGTTCGTAGAAAGAAATATATAAAATAATTTTAGTCTCATAGTTTAAGAGAAGACAAAGAGTGTATACACCCACACCATTGTGGTCAATTCTGAGCCATGTTACTCTGAGTCTCCAACCATTGGTTACGATAGTAACGCGGACCCCAACCAAGTAGTCTGCATCTACCAACATGGCTCGAACTAGGAGTTAGTGACTTCAAGCGTTGATACCATGTTTTGGTTTGGCCTCCCCTAACCTTCTTCCAACCATGCCCAACACTAGTCAGCATTGCGCGTCGTGGTAATCGGTGTTTGGGCATACGTAACACGTGGCCCAACCATCTCAGTCGATGAAGATTCACAACCTGATCAACTGATTTACCATAATTACCTAATACTCTGCGTCTAACCTCACTATTACTTACCCGGTGGTCCCAGCAGATTTGAGCAATATATCTAAGGGGTCTGTGATCAAATACTAGTAACTTACGAGTATCTTCTACCCTTTATAGCCACATTTCGCAATCGCAGTATACTCGTCCTTTTATTGATAGACGGATATTTTGCCTTTTCCATAGATGACATAAGTTGGCAAAAGCCAAACGAGCTTTCTGAATTCGTTCAGAGCTTTCGTCAAACACTAACCCATTCGGGCTGATCAGACTTCCAAGATAAGTGAAGTTATCGACGCGTTTGACTACTTTATTCCCTATCCTTAGTTCAGGTGTTAACGAGGCCAATCCTGAAGCAACAAGTTGTATCTGGAGGGAGAGAAACTCATGTCAAACATCCTGGCATTGTTGCTCAGTGCTACCGAAATACTCTGCATTTTATCAGCGTCTTCACCAAACAGGACTATATCATCTGCGTATTCTAAGTCGATAAGTGGACCTCCTGGAACGAGGTCAATTCCTGAAAATTCAGTCGACGAGAACGTGATTCCCATCAGTATGTCTATGATGAAGTTGAACAAAAATGGGGAAAGTGGACAGCCTTGACGGACACCAAGGTCAGCCAATGTAGCCCGACTGCTTCATCACGATAGGCAATCCCGACCAACACGTCAAGTTAGCAGCAACGGTCGTGATGTTATCTTGCCCATTTCAAAAATACGCCTTCACTCAGGATAATTTTAAATTACCCAGTTCTAAAAACGTAAATTCTTCAAACCCATAATTAGTATTCAATGCATTAATTTTCGAGTTTCAGATAATTACTGTTTCACCCACACTTTCTCTAAACCTATCCTCCATATATATAATTATAATAACAGTGATAATTTTTATAATTTCAATTAATCTATCCCTACTGTTCATTATTTAGTGTTATATTCCAATACGAGCAATGTTGTAGGCAACTTATGAAAACACTGAGAGTACAACAAACCCACATTATTCTGTTTCAGCTGTTGTCTCTATCTTATTCAAACTGATTTCATGGCTATTTAGTTAAATTGTCGTGCTTGAACTCAATATCATATTTGTACACTAGTTAAGACTCGCATATAAATTTGTTTACTTTGAGTTTCAAATCCCATTAAATTGTCTAACTTTTTAGAAATGTCATTAGAATTATATACTAAAAGACTCAACGAAATCGTTCGTCCGACAGGGAACGTCAAAGAACAACTTTTGTCGGCAATCAAGGACATCGAAGCCAAAATAGAGCATCTAAAAGAAATAGTAAGTTGTAGTTTTCTTTTTCTTTGTAATCTTATTAAAGATCTTTCTTTCAGAAAATTGTGAGATCTCTCATGTTTGTCATGCATCTGAAGATCTAAAAGTTCGTATGGAAAAGTTGTTTGAGGGGATATCAAAAAATCAAAAACATATGGTGGGCTTAATTCCCAAAGTATTCCCCTTGCATGATGTAGCATATCCAGTAATAGAAGAATGTGAAGCTTTAACAAAGCAGTTGAGGATCTTGGAATTCGCTGAACACTTGTCATTTCTTGAGTAATTTCATTTCTCTTCATCTATATATTATCTGTAAGGTCTGGTGTATTATCTGCTAGAATAATTAATGACAAGGACACTCTAATTGAGTCAATTAAACAATATTTTTCCTTCCTTAATACTCAGTTATCGACTGATCCAGACATTTTGCCCTCTATTTTGGAACAATCTCAACAGCATAAAACGTGTTTAGATTCCTTGCTATATTTAATGACGTAAGAATTTATAAATTAAAAGCTCTTTCTAGGGATTTTGAGTGCTTACTAAAGAAACTAAATTTTCCTGTCATTGTATCTGAAGTTCTTGAGGAAGGAGGATTACAAACGTGGTGTGATGATGATTTGCAGTTATTTTCCAATGACTTTCAAGCTCTTTCTACATTCGATATTTCGTATCCTTTCATGAACAGAATATTAACATTAAGTCAAAACTATGTACCATGAATAAAAAAATCAATTTAAAATGAATCATTTATGCTAGTCAGCCGCTACATTGAAGACAACTTACTACAGGTTCAAATAAAAGCTACTCATTTGAAGGCCTTTTAATTTGTTTTGAAATTCCACTAAAAAGCAACAAAAAAAACCGGAAGACAAATCTGTGTAGCAGTTTGATTAGATCACTGATGAAGGAAACACTCTCCTTGCTCCACCTTGGTATCCATTAGTTTGTCTGCTAAAGGTGATGTTTACAACGCATCAGTGTGTGTTCTACCCTATGTTTGTGAAACCTGTCCCTCCCGATCTGAAGATGTATAGCGACATTTTATTTTTTCATAACCATTGTTTTTGAAAGATTACTGATATTCGGTGACAAAATCGCGTTCGGCCATGTGTTTGGCGTAACGACGTTGATTCGGTTGATGCCATCATCTTGGGACAGCGACTTTAATGGGGTGATCATATTTTGCTTATGTCATCCTAGCAACTTCCACATCGCTTATTATTTGACGACTTTTAGACTGAACATAAAATGTGGAGTCGGCCAGTTTATGACGCAACCTCGTAGTATAAAAGGTGGTTGCATGGGACTAGCATCTATTGGTTCATCACGACTCGGCTGGAGCCTTATAGATGGCTTAAGACGTTATCAGGTATGGCTCGGAATAGAAGCTAATGTCCATCCTACAGTTTCCTACTACACTGCATTATTGCCACAGGATAACCCTTGACTAAAAATTTCTGTTGAGAATCACCTTAATGCCCTTCACTGTGGTTTAATTTGTATGATTTTTCTTTGTCATGACTGTACGCTAGTGTTTTGATTTCTTTTCAACTACGGTGTAATATAGTACTAAACTGTATGTGTGGCGTACTCATCAATCATTGATCTATGGTTTTATTTCCCTCTGTTTTCATAATTTACACAAGTATTAAGCCGTATCTTTTTAACTCCGCATCAGTCATCTAAATATTTTAATATCGAGACCGTTACTAATAGATGTATGCTTTCCAATGCATATTATTCTGGCTCCTATGGAGAAGCGTTTTCGTTATCACTTTTGTGGCTCTCAGAAGACAAACAGAGTCGATATGGTACATTTACAAATACACATTTAATCACAAACTTTTATTTAGCCTGAATGGTACATGTCACAAGTTCTTCAGTGGATCCGAACAAATGATTATTTTGTTACAGTGGTCGATCGTGATTTTATCTCTGATAAAGACAATACTCCTGTTAGCGTCCGAGTGAGTTCGAAAATAAAACCGGCAATCATAATTATTACTTTTTTATTGCATTTTAAATCTGATCACAATCGCAGTAATGTATTTTATATTTTGTCAGACTTTACCTCAGCTTCTTTTACACAGTCGTTATTTGGTATTTCATTCAACAACCACGAGTATATTCATAATTTATTGTGAAATAAACATCTAACTCTAAAGTGTTTTCATTTCATTATCATCACTATATGTGTACAGATTAACATCATTAGTTTGTGTTAGTTTTTCTCATAATCAACCGTAGGGCTTCTTGAAAAGAAAGCTTATAATCTGAATTTATAATTTCATTTAGGTTTTATTGTAAACTCCAGGCTTCAGCTGGTTATATGGATTTCATTGGAAATAACAATTAACCTATTTTTTAGGTACTTGGATATGAGCCATACTCTAAGCGTGAGTGCTAGTGATACTGGCCGGCTCTCCAAACCACAGTTGGAGCGGGACTCAAACCCAGGATCTAGTAACTAAAAGTCAAACGCCTTATCCAGTAAGACACCACTCTACGAGTGTTGTTTGTACATGATGTAAACTGTATTACAGCGACACCGTTATCAAGTTAGGCTGTACGTTTTAGAAACTGATTGTTCAGAACCACTTGGCTTCAAAAGTGCATCGAGAATGACTTCTATCAATCGTTATCAATGTAACTCATTTGGCGAGTACATGTTTATGTACTCGGTTTCAGGCTACATTATTTGTAAGATATTTATTATCAGAACACATAAATATTGGTACAAGGAGCACCGAATACATATGCGCCACACAAGTCACTTGATTTGTGTGTGGACTGTGATACTGCCCGGGTGCCCAGATCAAGGCAGGTGGTTTTCTTAGGTAGCCACTCCCTGAGCCTTCGACCTAAAGGTCTAATCCACAAGGTAGTGGAGCGACGTCAGGAGATTCAGTCCCATGGTAGTTGATGACCAACGATTGGTTCATACGCCATTTATTCCTTCAGGATACTGGAGCCCATGTGCACCATTAATTTGGAACTAGGGTTTTCTGACTCCTTTAGGTGAACTCTTCGTGTCCACCAAGCTGGTTAAAGCGCAGGACATTCGCTTTTCGTTTTCTCAATTTCGTAAATAACACCTCCGCCGTGAGATGCCAGTGAGTAGGACGTCCCTGGCAGTGGCTGTATGCACGTGGCCACGTGAAAGCATTTCGAGAGGGAGAGCTGACTATCCCCACCCTCGGCCTTACCCAGCGCGTTCGGGTGCAGATTCTGCCACTACTGTATTGTTTTGTTGTTCAGTTACAATCCATAAATGACGACGGTTGAATATTCACTATTTAGTGAGTTCGCCTCTAATTAATTTGGGGGCTACTGTTCAAGTGGCTTTCAAATATGCTACCTATCGGATTTTAAGTATCATTCTGAAAATTTTGTTAGCAAATAATTTAGATTTGAGACTCCCTGCTTAGTCTTCACGGATATTGTGATGTTTAGTGGCGTGTAAATCAATGGCTTACTCAGTTTTCATTTAGAATTTGTTGTTTAGGTACTGGCTGTTTTTATTCACACAAAGGTGGATTGAGAACCTGGTGGTTTATTTCACACACTTGATATTCAGGACTTTTACGAAATCCTACTTAGAAAAAGAAGTAGAATGTGCCATCACAACTTGGCTACTAGTATCGACCTGAAAATTACGCGAAGTTCATCACACTTTTATCACTTACGCCTGATGCTCCTCGTGGAGGAGCATAGGCCACCCAAGCCAAAACCTTGCTCACAGCAAATCATAAAAATAACTAAACTAGTTGAATGAAAGGTACCTATCGTAACTTAGTACTATCAAGGAGTTGACATAAGTTAGTAATATGGTATTAACTGTACAACTGAAGTGCCACGAAAAGCTCAATGTAGTACATAAGTCTATAAATTTGTATATACTAGTTCAGTGGTAGGCTGTACTTCCATCTAGATCAGCTTGAGAATTTTTGCTTACTGTACTTAGAATTATAATTTAATGAGATGATATTGCTATTTTTTCTAGTTGCAGCTCATGCGCGGTTTGGTCACATTGCTATTAGACAAACTACACTATGACCTTGGTATATCTGCTTTTATGCCAGTACGATTTGGTTATCAATTTCAAATGCGACGTTCTAACTCTGAAATAACAAGTTTTCCTATGGATTCTGATCCCCGTAATAGTTCTAGTAATGAATTGCTAGAAAATGCACAAAATTTCAGCCACTTACTTGATGTCATATTACAGACGGATGCGAAATTAACGCAGCTAGGATATCCAAATGATTATCCTAAACCGAGTGATGTGCTTTCACATCCCAAAGTTTTTTCACATTGGCTTTTACTAGAACAGTGTTTAGCTTCTGACAGATTAAAGCTTGTCCTCGGGGATTTCTCATCTTGGTCTGTTGTTGACGAAACTGAAAAGCGGTAAGTAAAATAGTTAACTGCAGCTTTAGTTCTTTATGCTTCAGTATATATCCTTCAAGATTCCAAAGACGTTCATTGTTATATCTGGTCAAGTGTTGACTAACACTGGAGTACGAACTACATTCATTGTACAGTGGTAAGCAATACTGCTTAGTTATCAGAAACTAAATAGGTGAAATGAGATTCCTACTCATCAACCTATGATAGAGTCAAATGTTTAGACATCTAACACAGCTCCAACGAATTTCAGTGATTTTAGAATTTTTAAATATATATTTAACTATATGAAATCCAGCACTGATGTGATTTGTCAATGATATACAGATAGGTTGTCCGGACAAAGTCCTGTAAAGTATGAACACTTACAAATCGATATTTTGACCAATTAAAAGCTTCAATTATTTTAGATATGTTATTAGTTTTGTAAATATTATCACTATCTATTTTTTGACTTAAAAATAATTTTGATCATTAATTGCTTAAAATCTTTGGTGTTTACTCTTATACGTCCTGTTATGTTTTATGAAGTGTTTTCTGATTATAATCTTTCCTGCTTATAAAGTATTATAAATTGTGTCCAGAGATATATTGTTTTTGACTTTGTTGCATCAAGTGGCAATTTTGAGCTTCTAATCTTTACATTTGTATTCACAACAAAATGATTCTATTAAAGCTTTTCTCTCTAATATGTATACTACTTTGCAAAAACTTTAAAGTAGTTGTTAGACAATTTATTTATTTACTTATTGAGTAAACATATGTTTTCTTTAGTGAACTTGTCATAGTCCATCTTCATTACCGAATCAATATATTTTGATACTGAAAATATGAAAATTTTCGTAGCGTCGAGAACTTATGCTATTAAAATGTTCTTTTTTTTAGGCCCCAATGTGTCGATGATTTCATTGCACTTCTCCATGCTGTAGGTTTTAGAAGTCGACAATTATCTGACAAAATATCACGGGCTAGATTTGTCCAAATTCAGTTGAATTTAATTCGTGAATTTTTTAATGATATCGTGTTGTCAGCACGTCGAAAATTCGAAAATGATGACTCAAATGACCTTGGTCAGTCAAAAAACAAGTCTGAAGTTAGCAATGCTAAAACTACAGTGCTTGGAAATTTGTTTTCATCACGTAGTCGCTCGCCAAATGCTAGTTCAGAAACTAAGAAAATTTCAATCATCAATCAGTTATTCAATTGTTTTGTTGATGGGATTGGTCAGAAATTATCTTCTCGGTGGATAATTGTGTTGAATGCAATCAAATGTCTCCACGATGTGATGTTGGAATGGGCCAATGATCAAGTTAGTTGACCGTTGTGTATTTATAAGCTTTTGTGGACAGTACTTCTAAATTACATGTATAAGATTATTGTTTTATCGATCCATACGTAACTAGTCCTTTAGTCTTTTAGTTATCTACTGTTTGTTATTGATTTAAAATCAAGAAGCTCCTATTGAACTTAGCACGTTATCTATACTATATCTATATACTGTAAATAGAATTTAGTGTTTGATTACGGGGATCTTCATCATAGTTAACTAGTGGAATATATATTTCAATCTGAGATCATAAAAAACAACTATTATCAGACAAGAAGCTAATCTTACTTGAAGTTACAGTCACATAGTGTTCTGGTTTCGGTTAACGCATCCTTCTTCCTATGCCATAGTATTTAGATCTTCCGATTAAAGTCCGCTCGTAACAATTTTATATTGCCTGTAAATTGAAATATTTCATGTAACTTATTATTCTTGAATAAATTATTCTTATTATTTATTACCATTACTAGTATTGTAGTGAACAAGAACACGGGTGGGGACAAACGGATGTATTTAGCACGAAAATTACAGACTATCTCAACAAAATCTGAATACCATAAAGTCAATCGTCAATTTGCAAAATATTCACGCATCAAACCAAACTGAATTGTTTCTGTTGCAAACACCAATCCATTGTCTCCCATTCCATTGTTCATAGGTTTTCTTACAAATTCCATTATGTTCTCGCTCCACCTTTCTTGGTCTTCGCCATCTTTTGCTGCCGAGCATTACGTTCTTTTAACGCACGTTATATACTACTTATGTCAATATAAGTAGCTCACACCACAGTATCAGTATTAGTAGTAAAGCTGAAAGTTTTCCACCTCTACATATGAATATACCCTGAACACTAGATTTCAACATATATATCAGTAATCACTTACAGGTCCATGCACTCGGGTTGTAGTCATAGATTTTGTAGATAAAGGCTAGAAATGCTTCTATCAGGAATTTAAAGTCAGATCATTTTGCCAGTAAACCATTTTATTCAATGTCTGATGCAGGTTTCGATTTCAAGAGTAAACAAAGTTGCCAACAAAAATATGACTACCATAAAATCCTGAAATAACATTGTGGTTTTTCAATCTCTTTTAATTCATAGTATTACGTAACATTTTGGGAAGATTTAAGTACGCGTGCATTATTACAGTTTGGAGATCCTTGGCTAATCGACATTGGTCTTTGTCCTCTTGTTATCGATGAAATAGTAAAAGAGGTAAGTGATTTGATATATATATATATATATATATATATATATATATATATATATATATATATTCATAAAATACCCACATACTAAAAAATATCTGAAATCTGCTACTTAATCCTTTTTCAAATTTATAGGTAGGCATCTCTGTTCACTCAAATTCAAGATTAAGTGGACTCATATATACCGAAAAGTTATCAGAAAACTGTAAAGCATTTGTAGTTATCTTTGTTTTAAAGATTACTACACTTGATGCTCTCAGAATCACTTTAGTAACACCAGTGGTCATTCGAATCTCTATAGTAGTACATGTTTTCGTTCCGAAATAGCAAAAATATGTAACATCTAGTTGGTCTAGTCGTGTCACCAATACATTACTTCAATAAGTACAACAATTAGATCTATTCCCATTCAAAAACAACCATGGGGTTTAAAATAATCTGAAGGATCTCCTGTTATGATTATTTTGTAGAGAAATATCTCTGATTTTATCAAATGATAAACATCGTGCTTATTCGTTGACAATTCATAGAGTTAATGATTGATAGCATGCTGAACCAAATGTCTTTATCGTGTGTTAAATCATTCACACCAGTTGTCAAACACGTGTGTCCGCTTGACGACTAAGACATAGTTCAGTAATAATCCTCTACTGTGATATCTAGCTTTCAAAGTAATAGCATGAAATCCAAGTTCTCTCAAAATTGATTAATTAATTGATCATTTCTCAGTTATTTGAAGCCGAATATTTTGGATCGTAATTCTAAACGTCTCTCATAACTTTTTGAAGACAATTAGAAAAGATCAAAGTCAATGCCAAAACAGTATAGTTCCATTGTTATATATATGTAAACCCAAGGCATTTTTTGTATTTTCATCGACCTAATTATTAAGCGCTTATCTCTTTGATTTTGTGATTGGTTTGATAACTCGCTTCAGTTTCATAGTTTTAATACACTTGTTGTTTGACTTGTAGCTCAGTGCTTGTAAATTGTTTATTTGTGTTAGATAATACATGGCCTGGTTATAACTTTGTACAAAAACAACCATGTTTTATATCATGAATTTTACTAATAGCATTCCTGCACATTACAATTATTTCTAGTATCCTTCTCTAACTATGGTGTTTCATAATCTGTCTTTTTTAATAGTCAGAACAGAATGAACCTAAAAATGAAACATTTGACGAGTTGCACTCTTCCAATGCTTACCTTGGTTTACATGGTGGTGTTTTCACTCAGGTTAGTTGTGATATCTAACTGTGAATTTAGTAATGTCTTTCATTTATTTCATAATAATTGATGTAATTTTTGTATTTTAGGTTTTATTTTATTCTGTATATTAGTTACCAAAATTATATAGTGACTTGATGAGTATCAGGTATTCACCGTACTATTTTATACGGTGATAAAAAGCTTCTTGTCTAATCTTACTTATAGACAATATTTCTCCAGAAAATTTGCGTCACTCACGGTTTCATTCGAGACGTTACCGATAAGTCATTGAGTCCAATTTTGTGTTTTGACCTTATCTGAACAATTTCAATCGAATATTTCATATATACGACCTTACTTCATATCCAATAGTGACCTTCGCCGAATCTCATCAACTATGCAGGTAAAACGCTTTGGGAATCCGTTTCAATCGGTTTTTAGACTTTTTAATCATACACATCTGTAACTGTAATTGCGATCAAATCAGGGGCCATTGGATTTCACGACCAATACATTATCATTCACTAGACACTACAATTGAGATTTTTAGATACCATAAATAAGTTCCCAGACATCTATCCTTAGTGGTCCACTCTCTTGAAATGCTTACATATACCCCGCGTATACAGCCAATGCTAAGGAAGTAATAATCACTGCCTTCTCGCGGCGGGAGTGTTGTTTACGAAATTGAGAAAACGAAAAGCGGATGTTCGACACAACCGAGTTGGTGGACACGGAGGATCCACCCAGTAGAGTTGGAAAACGTTGGTTCTAAACCAGTGGTGCACACTGGCTCCGAGATCCTGAAGGAACGAATGGTGTATGAACTAATTGTTGGTCACCGGCTATCATGGAACTGCATCTCCTAATGTTGCTCCACTGCCTTGTAGATCAGACCTTTAGGTCGAAGGCTCGGGAAGTGGTATTCTAGGAAAACTACCTGCTTCGGTTTGGGCATCCGAGCAGTATCATAGCTCTCACACAAATCAATGATAACTGCTATCGCTTCAACACTGGCTTACACAAATCTTATTCACATTCATATAATAACATTCGTTTTTATTTCTTTTATACTAAGTTGCTTATGTATTCCTCTTAATACTCATTTTGGGTATTTTATTTTTCAACTTATACAGCAGCTCTCCTATGGAAGAAACCCTGTCCTGTCTAAACAACCTCAAGTCATTGACCGGTCGAAGGTTGGATTCTACCACCGACCAAGAATACTGAGCCAGTCTTTCTGAAACCGCGTGTGCCATTCAAACTGACCTCTTTCAACGTCCGCACACTAATGCATAGCGGACAATAGATAGGGTTGGTTATGTCTTTAGAAAGTCTCAATATCTATGTCCGTTGTCTATCCGAGACCTATATTGAAGACTTATGAAATACTACAAATTCGCCCTCCATCTGTCGCTTCGAATAGCTTGTTTTGTGTAAGTTTATCCGGAAACCCTTTGGAATCTTCGTCTTGTTTTGCCGGGGTTCGTATCGTACTAAATGCTAGAGCTGAGGCAGCACTGGACTCTGATCATTTCTTGTTTGCGCTAATCTTACCTTAGGTTTCAGTGGCCAACGAATTCATCATCCTAAACGGATCAATGTAAGTAAATTGGTTGCAGCTTATGTTGCAACTAAATATCAAACCGAGCTAGGTCCATGGTTAGCTACCATCCCATCAGAAAGCATAGATGAGCACTGAATGCAATTGCATGACGCTATGAAAATGGCGATTTAAGTCGCTTGAGACTTCGCGAAACCTCCCTCTTATAAGCACTGGGTTTCTTCAGGCTATTTACAATTCATTGAAGCACATCGGTCTTCTCCGAATGACCACGAGTTTGACCACAATAGTGGCTACTTTTTTCATGGAACTGACTTATTTATTTCTAAAGATATGGCAATTAGAGTGTTCCAAAATTGCAAAATGAATCTATAGTTGTTCCTCCCTTTAAAAAGGGTTCACGTAGTTCCTGCCACATTTCTCAGGGGATAGGTCTACTTCCGATTGCGTCCTGAAAATTGACTTCCGTCATACTTCATAGATTGTTGAAAACCTGAGAAAGATTGACTTGCGAGGAGCAGGCTGGTTTCATTCTGGTCGAGAGTGTATTGATCATATATTCACCCTCCGCCAAATGTTAGAACAACGTCATACTTATCACAGGCCAACAATCGTAGTGTTTCTTGACATCGGGGCTGCCTTCGATTTGTTGGACAGGACTGTTTTCTGGGATAACTTATTGAAGGGTGTTCCTGGGAATTTTATCGACATCTTGAAAGCCCTATATACAAACACCTCAGGCAGAGTGAGGACATACAACCACCTCTCTCCACTGTTGCACTCAAGCAGTGGGGTTGGACAAGGTTGCCGAATCTCATCATTCCTCTTCAACTTTGCCATCAATGACATTCTGGAAACAGCTCTGATGGACGTAAGTAATGGCGGTGTGGATCTGTTGCCTGGAGAAAGACTTCTGGACCTTGAGTATGCGGATGGTATTGTCTTACTGTGTGATAATGCCCAAGCCATGTAATCTGCACTTAATTAGTTGACTATTAATATCCGTTGGTACGGTATGTACTTCGCACCCTCGGAGTTCAGTGTTTTTACAAGACTGACAGGACCCTGATTCTGTACTTACTTTGGGCCATCTTTGGTGCCTTCGTGATGTTAGTCTGGCTGTAAAAGGTCGGATCTACAACGCGTCGGTGAGAGGAGTTTTGCTCTATGCTTGTGAAATCTGGCCGTTCCGAGTTGAGGATTTTAAGCGACTCTGTGTTTCGTCATTGTTATATACGAATAGTTGCTGATATACAATAGCAACGCCATGTTAGTAATACAGAGGTTCGGCATCGTGTTTTCGGACACAGTGATGATAATACAATTGGTGCCATCATATTGAAACACCGACTTCGGCGGCCTGAACATGTCCTACGAATGTCGTCCCAGCGAATTCCTCGTTGTTCATTATTTGCCGACGCTGGGACTGTTTGAAAAAAGCGTAAGGGTGGTCAGTATGTGACATTTTGTCGTGGTATGAAAGAAAGCTGCACAAGACTGGCTTCTGTTGGTCTTTCACGACTCCCTAGTTGATGTCCTAAAGATGGTACAGTATAGTGGCTAGAAACATTGTTAGGCATGGCTTAGAGTAGAAGCGAGTGACGATTCTGCTGTAACCTTCTTCATAAAAGTGAACATAATTTCCTTGATTGAAGGAATTCTTTCTGATTATATTTTTGCTAACTGAACTGTTTTTCCCACTATTATCATTATTATTTCACTCCTATACACTAGTTTCTGTTCGTTGTTGTTCTTTTTCATCATACGCACTCCACCTCTTTCTTTTCACAACCCCATGGTTAATACGTATTGCATATGTATATGGTGCCCCCCTGTGCCATTGTTTATGCTCAAATAAATAAAATAAATCCATAGTAGTTAAAATACTTTTTCCTAATCAGTAAGTCTCATGTCCAAACTTTTCTCATCCTCATGTTTTGTGGCGGGGTCAATAGTCATCACACTCAAAAATCTGTATTTCCAAAGCTTAGTACATAATTTTGTATACGATTACGAAGTCACATGTTTCATTTGCGTAACAAAGGATAAATTCTGACTAAACATTTTTCTTCATACCGTTGAACAGCTATTAAACTAATAAAATATATTTCAAAATAAAGTATTAACAAAAGTCGTACATTTGTCAGTAGGTTTCATGAACAAATATGCTTCAAATAAGCTGCATGAATTAAATCTGTTCATGTAAGCCATTTGTTAGTTTCCCTTCTACCAAGTATACGATAGTTACGACGAAACCTGATTTCTGTGTCTACTTATGATAGTCAGCTTTTGTTATTAAAGATACTTTTTGACTAATTATGTATCTGTAACACTGACAAACTCAAATATCAATGCAATAAATGTCTATAGAAACGCTACTAACTTTACAAGTGGGCTTTTTGAGAGATTTAATTTGTGATAACTTTTAATATACTTCAATCAATTTTCACATAATTCTACATACTAATCAACAATCTGTCTATTTTTGATACCATTTCAGTTGTTAAAGTTTTGATCGTGTTTAGGGTATTTTCATTTTCTTTTGAACTTGCATTTGTCATTCTCGGCATAATACTGCTGTCGCTTGTTTTGTTTCAGTTTCACTGCTCATTACCAGACTTTCTCAATAGGTGATTGCTGCATGTCGTACCTTGTTCAATAGTGTTTATTTTATGTTTTCTTTTTCAACAATTCAACAGATGCTAAGATTGTACAATGGTGAAATTAAAAATATGTTGAAAGAAACAGTCGATTTAACATTGACAGATTTAAAAAGTAAATCTTTGGTATATGTTTATGCAACTGATCACTGGCTTCGAGCTAGTTCTGTTTCCGGTTATTTAAGTAATATGAAAAGTGAACTCTCCAATTTAACGATGTCAGCTAATGCGTCAGTATTCTTTCTTGCATTACGTGACTGGTTGTATCAATTATCAGAATCATTACATCCAAAACTTTTCACACATGTATGGAAAGAAATTGCATCACAATTAGATGATTATTTGTATAACGAGGTATGTTGTGACAACTTAATTCATCTACTAGTTTAGTTTGCCTAAACTGCGCCAGCTTTGATTTTACCTCTATTCCTCCCATAATTTCTAACTTTGCACTTGTGACATAAATAACTGGATGATGGATAAAACAATATTGAATCTGGCTACATCTATGAATTGATGTGTTCAAATTATCTTTTAGGGAAAGTGAAAACAGCTGAATTAATCATAATGATGTGTATTATGAATACATTAATGTAGAGTAGTAGATTTTTATTGTTTTATAGTTTAGATGGGAAAATGTACTCATATTTTCACTTATTACCGATTTTAAATATCACCACCTATGTTGTTCAACTATCGGCTTTTAATATCGGTTCAGCCAGCTGGATAATGTCACGAGACCTTACACTTTAGGTTAAATACATTAACATGCACATGGCAAAGAAGTAAACTAACTTACGGGTTTGTGAAGGATTATCATAGACAAATTTAGCAGTATGTTGGTGAAGAGAATGGTAGATTAGATATCAGAATAAACTAAACTTCCTGTCACTATTTCAAAGCGTATTCATAGAAATCTAATTTCATACGAAAAAATATATTTAGTCACTGCAGCCTCGTTTCACTCTTGGTTCCTTTCCTTCCTAGAACAAACAGTCCACAATTTTCATCGAAATTATTTCATCTTCTACACTTGTTAATTTCATGTTAGATACTTAGAAACAACAGGAATACTTATACCAAGGTTTTGTGTACCAATATATAAGAAATTATTTACCTCAAAAAATTCACGCATATCAGTGTTCTAGTCAGAGAGACTGAACTTTTGAACTGCTCGACGTATTTGTTATATGCTTCCATATTCTGTCCCGCAACTTAAAATGACTTGAAGTTGTCACTACTTATCTACATCTGAAAGAAATATGAATTCATGTTTCCCGTCACACACCAAACTATAACGGAATTTTAACTTTATGGTCAATTTTGGTTGTATAAGTACCAAAAAATAATTCATCAGATACTTCAAGGCGATGAAAGTAACTAGAAAACATTCAGGTCAACCGAGTGTTTGTTTAACCAATCCAAAATGACGTGGATATTAGGCAACTATTTTGTTCGTTCAGGCCCTAGGCTTTTAGATGTGTGCTCGGATCGATTCATCTTAAAGATTGGAACTGGTAAACCAATTTCACATCTATTTATTTGTTGACCAAATTTACAAGATTCACAATTCAGTATTTAGGATGAAATCGCGTTGGAGTTTTACTTTCTAAACGTCATATGCACCTCTTACTCTACATTCCCCAAACAGAAAGTGTTTGGGAATTATGTTAATAATTAGACATGAGTGATATGATGATAGAATTTGAAGCGAATGTAATATCAACAATTGATAATCATCTAACATCTTCATTTTTAACCTGTTTTCCCAACAGCTCATTCTATCAAATCGATTTAGTCCTCTGGGTGCTGCACAACTTCGTTTTGATCTTACTAACTACTTGTATCCAATGTTCAGTTTGTATACTGAATGTCCTGAGTCATATTTCTTTCAAATTCGTGATGCATGTGTTCTTCTAAATTTATTGCGTGGAACAGCCGAATTATTGAGAGAAACTATCATGGAATCAATGAATAGCCAACAGAAGCGTGATAACGATCCACTTGGACCTTTACTTGAATTAGGCGTTTATAGACTAACTCCGGAAGAAGCTCTTCGTATTTTGTCCTTACGTGCCATTCCAGAATAAGAGATTTTTTATATATTCAGAAATCTGACCTCCTAAAATGTCTTTCTTTCGCCCTTCTATGTTCCACTTCGAAGTGCTTTACTTGTTCTCAGTGTGTAAATATAATTTTATTCAAAAATGAAGAATATTTGAGCGAACAATTGTTTTCAATAACTTCATCATCAGGCTCTACAGTTATAAGTCCATAATTTTAATATTTTACAAAGGCCAAAAATAAGGCATGTTTTAATGAGTTTGACAATGTTATGTGTTAAAAATGGTGAACGTTTGCATCTGTTACGATATATATACTTCAAAAAATTGTAGTATTTGCAAATTAGAAAGGTCAGTAAATTGTTCAGTCACAATAAGATAATAGTACTATTATCAGAATGTGTTTTGTGGAGATTTTTTAGAAATTTTCACAGATTGAAATCATGAGTCAGTTGAAGCTAGACCACCATTGAAAATCTGGAAGCACTGGACGGCCGTTTCGTCCTAGTATGGGACTCCTCAGCAGTGCGCATCCACGACCCCGCACCATCCGGGGCTCGAACCCAGGACCTACTGGCTTCGCGCGCGAGCACTTAACCATTAGACCACTGAGCCGGCATCCAACGGTGTTAATGTCTAACTTCAACCAATCCACGAAGTTGCGCTACCGTACACCATTGTCTTCAGTGAGTTCCTATCTCACAACAGACCTGGTTGAACTCCGCTGGTAACGACTTCTCATAGTACTATTGCAAAATTGAAAATAAGTTTGTCAACTGAGATAATAATAATAATATTGTTGTGTGAATATAATATGTAATAAGAGGGGTGTTATCAAGGTAATTACGGTCAACAAATTTGGAATGATGGATATGAAGATTAAGATATAGATAATGATAATAAGGAAAATAAATAAAAATGAAGGAAGGAAGGGGTAAGAGTTTTATAATATTCAGTCTAGGTATTTGGTGATCCAGTCGTAGGCCAGGGTAAACATAAAGGCTGGATATATTTTTTCTGGATGGATAAATTAGGTCTTCTGGAGTTGATCCAGATGGCTTCGGCTGTGTAAAGCAGTCGTAATCTAGCTCCTTCAGGTAGATGTTTTGGAACTTGATATAAAACAGAAAGCTTCCTCTATTTTGATATGATGTTCACTATTTACCAAGTGAGAAAGAATGGTGCTGTTAATCGATTTGGTGACTCCTTTTCCCAACTATGCTGGTACATGTTCACGAACACGCAAGGATAAAGTCCTCTGAGTACGGCCTATGTAACTAGCTCCACAGGAGCAGTTGAATTGGTATACACACATGGAGGAGCCCATCTTCGGTAACTTATCCTTGATTAGTTGTGTGAGTACTGGTTTAGTCGAGAAAGCTATGTGTAACTTGGCGGCATGAAACGTCCTCTCAACAGATCTTTTGAGTCGACGTGTTAGAATATCACCCGCTATGTCGCCTTTAAAGTCAAGTTTCAGATATAAGGTCTTTTTACTGACCGTGTCGCAATGTCTTCTGTTTTTAATACTTTGTACGAGGTATTTTTTGACGAAATTATCCGGATAGCCATTATTACGTAATGTGTTCTTCAGTATAACTATTTCTTCCTCCACACTGTCTTCAGAACATAATACCTTGATTCTGTAGTTGAGACACTTAACCAAATTTATTTTATATTGCAGAGGTGTGAAGCTTTGGAAATGGGTATAATGACCCGTCCATGTACACTTTCTAAACATATTTCGCTTTATGGAACCATCTATCCTTCTAGAGAGTGGGACATCTAGAAAAGCTATGCTATTGTCCTTTTCCTCCTCGCTAGTGAATTTAATGGCTGGGTGGACATTATTGAAAGCGTCTAGCATCTCCTGTTTGTCGATATTTTCGTCACATATGATTAATGTGTCATCTATGTATCGACAGTAATAACCAAGCTTATTTAGGATGTCTTTAAGCGATCCATTTTCTAGTTTGGTTAGAAAAATATTAGCAAGGATCAGGCCTAGAGGTGATCCCATTGCTACCCCATCTACTTGTAGGAAAAATTCATTGTTAAACTTAAAGTAGATATTCACAGTGCATTTCAAGAGAAGTTCTTTCATTTTGTTTATTGGGATAGGAATCTCTATTTTCTTTTCTATCAGTTGTTCACATATGTAATCTATAGTTTCAGTTAGAGGGATGTTAGTGAACAAAGATGTTATGTCTAGTGATAGCATGGTTTTTCCATTTATATTCATATTTTTAATTGTATCAACAAATTCAAAGACGTCTTTAACATTATGCTTAGCAAGTTCTTGGTGCAGTGGTTCTAATAACTTAACTAACCATTTCGCTGTTGAATGGTATGGTGAATTTGCCATATCCAGTATCGGGCGTAGAGGAATATCAGGTTTATGGATCTTAGGTAGACCATATAGTCGAGGGGTATGTGTTCCAGAAGGCTTAAGCATATTATAGGTATGCTCAGAGATGTGTTGGTGTTGATTTAGGAATTTTAATGCTGCAGTTAGTTGACGTTCGGTCTTTTCATTGAGGTCTTTACATGACCCAAGCTTTTGGAATTTAGTTTGAACATTCAGTAGTATTTATTTTATTTATTTATTTGAACACATAAATATTGGTACAAGAGAGCGCCAATATATATGCGCCACACAAAACAATGAAAATTCGAAGAGAGATAGAAAAAAAAAACTAAGGAGCACAAAAGAAAAAGAGAACGATAACGAAGAGATTGGTGTAAGGTAGTGTGGTCGTAACGATGGAACGGAAAGGTACAATCAGAAGAAATCTTTCAAGTAAGGGAGACACAACCATTTTTATGAAGAAAGTAAAAGAAGGTTACAGCAGGATCGCCACTGGCTTCTATTCTGAGCCATATCTGATAACGTCTCTAGCCACTGTGTAGCACCATCTCTCAGACCCCAACCAGGGAGTCGTGAAGGACCGACAGAAGCCAGTCCTTTGCAGCTTTCTTTCACACCACGACACCATGTCATGCACTGACCACCTCTCCGCTTTTTCCAACCAGTCCCAGAGTCGGCAAATAATGCACGACGTGGAATTCTCTGGGACGACATTCGTAGAACATGTTCAAGCCACCGAAGTCGGTGTTTCAAGATGGTGACACCAATTGAATTATCATCTCTGTGCCCAAACACACGATGCCGAACCTCTGCATTACTGACATGGTGTTGCCACTGAATATCAGCAATCTTTCGGAGACAGCGATGATCGAACACAGAGAGTCGTCTAACGTCCTCTACTCGGAGAGACCAGGTTTCACAAGCATAGAGCAAAACTCCTCTCACCGACGCGTTGTAGATCCGACCTTTTACAGCCAGACTAACATCACGAAGGCACCAAAGATGGCCCAAAGTAAGTACAGAATCAGGGTCCTGTCAGTCTTGTAAAAACACTGAACTCCGAGGGTGCGAAGTACATACCGTACCAACGGATATTAATAGTCAACTAATTAAGTGCAGATTACATGGCTTGGGCATTATCACACAGTAAGACAATACCATCCGCATACTCAAGGTCCAGAAGTCTTTCTCCAGGCAACAGATCCACACCGCCATTACTTACGTCCATCAGAGCTGTTTCCAGAATGTCATTGATGGCAAAGTTGAAGAGGAATGATGAGATTCGGCAACCTTGTCCAACCCCACTGCTTGAGTGCAACAGTGGAGAGAGGTGGTTGTATGTCCTCACTCTGCCTGAGGTGTTTGTATATAGGGCTTTCAAGATGTCGATAAAATTCCCAGGAACACCCTTCAATAAGTTATCCCAGAAAACAGTCCTGTCCAACAAATCGAAGGCAGCCCCGATGTCAAGAAACACTACGATTGTTGGCCTGTGATAAGTATGACGTTGTTCTAACATTTGGCGGAGGGTGAATATATGATCAATACACTCTCGACCAGAATGAAACCAGCCTGCTCCTCGCAAGTCAATCTTTCTCAGGTTTTCAACAATCTATGAAGTATGACGGAAGTCAATTTTCAGGACGCATTCGGAAGTAGACTTATCCCCCGATAGTTGTTGCAGGAACCACGTGAACCCTTTTTAAAGATAGGGACAACTATCGACTCATTCCATGACGTTGGTACACTCTCTAATTCCCAAACCTTTGTAAACAACGTCGTCAATTCCTTAGTCAAAAATTCACCACCATCTTTAAAAAGAGCCGGAGGTATGTCATCTGGGCCAGGTGATTTGTAACGCTTGAAGAGTTGGAGTTCCTTGCGGACTTCCTCCTCGTTTGGTGGATCAGTCGTCACCGGCCATGGAGGGCAGGACAGTCTGACCGATGTTGCCGGAGCAGCAGGCCAGTTGAACTGCCCTTCGAAAAATTCTGCCCATCGTCCAAGACGTCGATGGATGTTAGTGATTGGCATCCCATCATCCTCGCAGATTGTTTCACTCACACCAGACTTCTTGCTGCCAGTGGCTTGGCTGAGCTGGAAGAGCTTACGGTAGTTACCGGATGCAGCTGCTGCTTCCAGCTCATTAGCACGCTCCGACCACCAGGCTTCTCGGTCCTTACGCAAGCTTTTCCCAATTTCCCTACGTAACATCCTTCGTTTATGGTCAAACTCACGGTCACCCGGAGTAGACCGACGGGCTTCAATGAGTTGTAAGGAACCAGAAGAAACCCAGTGCTTAAAAGCGGGACGTTTCGCAAACCCACAACTGACTGTTCCCGCCATTTTCATGGCGTCAAGCAATTGCGACCAATGCTCATTTATACTTTTCGGTGGAGTAGTAGCTAGCCTAGAGGCTAACTCGGTTCGATACTTATTTGCAACAGAAGTTGCAACCAGCTTGCTAACATCAATCCGTTGGTGGCGGTCACTTCGTTGTCCACTGAAAAGTAAGGCAAGATTGGCGCAGACCAAGGCATGGTCAGAGTCCAGATAGGTACTCCAAAAGGAGCGGCAGTCTTTTACACAACCACGCCAGCGGAGGCTGATCGCGATGTGATCAATCTGAGTCCAGGCTTGAGATGCAGAGGGAGGACTCCAGATGGCACATCGGCGATGACTGTGCCGAAAGTTAGTGCTAGCCAGAAACAGGTTGTGGTCTGTGCAAAGTTGCAGTAAACGGTCCCCGTTATCTGACCTGCAACCAACGAGTCCCCATCGGCCACCTAAACGACTCTCTTCTGTGCCTAGACGCCCGACTTGAGCATTCAAGTCTCCGGCACTTTCTGGAGAAGAACAGATAACTGGTGGTAAAACTCATCCTTGATTGCATCCGGGCTGCAATCTGTCGCGGCATAGGCGGAGATGACGAAAAGACATCGTTTCTCACGCCGATTTCTTCTCACTTTGATGGAACTCTCTAATCTAACAGCACATAGCCGACTGTTAATGGGGATCCAATCAACTAGTGCTGTCTCAGCTCTAGTGCTTAGTGCGACACCAACGCCAACAAGACCAGACGAAGATGCCACAGGGTCCCCGGATAAGCGCACGTAAAACAAGCTTTTCGAAGCGACAGATGGAGAGCGAATTTGTAGTACTTCGCCAGAGTCTTGAATACGGGTCTCGGATAGACAACAAACATCAATATTAAGACTTTCCAAAGACATAGCCAGCCCTATCTGTTGTCCGACCTGCATAAATGTGCGAACGTTGAAGGCAGCCAGTTTGAATGGTGCACGTGGTTTCAGAAAAACTGCTTCAGTACTCATATTCGGTGGTAACATACAATTTTCAACCGGACAGTGACTCGAGAACGTTTAGATAGAGTCGAATTACCACCAAAGACGAGCCGCTGTATAAGTATAAAAGAGGGTGAACAATGTGGAAAATAATAATAATAATAATAATAATAATAATAATAATAATAATAATAATAATAATAATGACAATAATGGTAATAATAGTATTAATAATGACAATAATAGTAATAATTATTTGAGTCGATTGATTGTTTATCGGAGCGAGAAAATTAGTTACCATAGTCATAGAGTTCATCGTTTGTGTGTGGGTTGTGATACTGCCCGGGCGCCCAAACCGAAGCAGGTGGTTATCTTAGGGGGCCACACCCCGAGCCTTTGACCTAATGGTCTAACCCACAAGGCAGTGGAGCATCGTAATGAGATGCAATCCCATGGTAGCCGGTGACCAACGATTGGTTCATACACCATTTGTTCCCGCAGGATACTGGAGGCCATGTGCACCATTGGTTTGTGATCCGGTTAAAGCGCCGGACGTTCGCTTTTCGTCCTCTCATTTTCGTAAACAACACCCCTGCCACGAGAAGGCAGTGAGTAGGACTTCCCTGGCAGAGTCTGTATACGCGCGGCCGTGTGAGAGTATTTCGAGAGGGAGAACGGACTCTCCCCACTCTCGGCCGTACCAGGGCGTTCGGGGGCTCATTCAGTAGTGAATTCATCTTATCTATGTAGTCTGTCTTGTTTAGAATTACCGTGCCCGATCCTTTATCAGGTTTAATGATAAGAATGTGTTCATTCAACTTGAGTTTCCGGATGGCCTCACGATGTTTATCTGTCAATATACTATTTGTGTAGTGCTTATTGCTTCTAAATTGATTACAGCAATCAACCAGCGTGGTTTTGAATCGTTCATGTTCGACCTTTGTCGTGGGTTTTAAGTCTTGTGTCTGGGTAAATAGATTCTCGAACTGAACATCAGTTTTCAAATGATCCACATGTCTACGACTATCACAAAACTTAGGACCTAATGATAACACTTCTAGTTGAGTCCTATCAAGATTAACAGAGGAAAAGTTGAAAACATACCGCTTACAGTCGTCTGGAAAATCCGGTTTAAAGATCTGTTTATCTAGTCCTTTGATTAGGTCGATTCTTTTTTTGTTCTCCCTCGTTCTTTGCACTTCAAGGACATAAATCATAAACGAATCCTTTAAGTTTGAGGGAAGGTCTTCAACAGAATATAATCTCTGTGTAATATTCCTTTCTAATTCAACAATATACATTTGAGGAGATTCGATTTGGCTAAGTGCATATATCTTGAGCGACTTAATGTTAGGTTTAATTTTACATCGATGTAAGGATTTGCAATAGTCTTTCGGATATCGGTGTGTAACAGTGCAATTACGGATAAAATCCAAATTAGTTTTCGCTTCCGTGAGCTTCGCACTATACTTCAGGAACTCATTGAGTCCCTGAAAATATCCATATTTTATTAATTGGAGAACGTAACTTGAAGGTAATGTACTTCCGTTTATATCTTGATTTAACGTTGAATAAGAAATACGTGTGAATTGTAATTACTATTTGGAACACTTTTTCTGTCCATCCATTTCCAATCGCTTATAATGTGATCTACAATAAAAAAACATCTTATCTCTGCTATTTTTATTAACTGTCTTCCCTCTTTGCTACGAAGCCTGATTTTCAAGGGAACTAGAACAACAATTTGAAGTAAATATCATGAATCCATCTCATTTTGTTAGGTTTTTTGTTAGTTCGTACCAAACACGTGTATATATACTTATACACCTGACTCGATTTCGTTTCGTATTACGTTCACTAATTGGATATTGAACACTTCTTAGCATTAGTAGTATGTTTCGTGCACAAATTATGATTCGTTTGGAAAACTTTCTATTTATTACGAAAGTAATCTCTTTAGAAAAACCACTTACTCTATTAGTCAAGTATTTGTTAACTCGTCGAAATAATTTACTATTACACTCAACAAGGAATCAGAATAAGTTAAGGAAAAAGCAACCTGATCAATTTTCTTAAAAGTGGTCAGTCGGTACATGTGCATCTACCTGATGTCGATCTAACTTTATGCTACCTGAAGTATAAACTTAAGCGTATTACCCGTCTTGGGACATATACCCCCAACGAGGTATTTACACCTCCACTATCCTTTCTAGTTGTTATCAAATGGACTGTTTAAACGATAGTGTTGAACTTATAACCCTAACCTTATAGCAGTGTTGTTCTTGCTTCGCCATTTCATACCTTCATATCTACGTCAAACCCTCCTCGTGTGTCGATGATACTGCCCAGATACGTAAAAGTTCCCACTTCTTTCACAGCTTCTCCATTAAGAGTGATTTGGTTGGTGCTCGCTGTTTTACTTCAGGATCCCACTTTTTCCTTTGTCAATCTTGGAACCTATTTATGTTAAAGCTAATTCTACACTGTATATCTTCATTTGCATTTGTTCATGTGTATACAATGGAAGGGTTGAGTCATCTACATATCCCTAAGTGTCCTCTGTATTCCGTGCTTCTCCTGAGATGTGGAGGTCTATAATTCAGTCAACAACCAAAAAAGAGAGTAATAAGCCCAGAATGCTCTAAGTTCTGTCAGTTGCACTGGTTTATCCGCTTCTATTTCTCAAGGGGCTTTACATAGGTCACTTTTAATTACATTTAACTGGATATTTTTATTCTGGGTTAAGGTCGAACCAGAACCTACGTAACTTAACACAAAAGTGAAATAATTATAGCTTGAAAATTGTCAGTGTTTTATACAGAAATTGATATCCAATCAACTTATGAACTATTTGACATTGTTTTGTGAAAGGAATCTTACTGTATCACATTACAAACATAAATGGGAAGTAATTTTAATAAGATATAATCTACATCTGTCTTCATTAAGTCAGATTTTGGTCTACAAGGAAATAATGATTATGACTCAGTACAACTTAATTAATAATTGCTTAGTATTATTCTTGGAAATATTTAAAGTTTCTTGCAAATTCTGCTTACATCTACTAGTCTCCATCTACTTTGATAAAATACTTGATCTGCATAAATAGTTCAACCATTAAAACTATACATTACCGTAGAAAAAGCAAAATTTTAATCATACTCTTGCTACTTTTTCGTATGGCGGTAGTTTTTAAAACTAGCGTCAATTGTTGTAATAGGACGCAGTTTAATAATCCTTTACCAAAACCTGGCCTTTACTGGGATTACATATGCTATTTTTATTAAAAGATCGAGTCATACGTGCCATATCCTTCAATGCTCAAAATAAGAATTATGATGACCATGAATAGGATTAAGTTGAAGCTGTGAACCTTTTTATTTTTTACACGGTGGACATCCTTGTATGAAAGAATATTTCTATCTTAATTTCATTGAAAAATAATTATTTACTGCTATACACAGGTGTTGAACATAAAGACCGGTGTTATTGTTTTTGAAACAATACCTATCCTTCTACGTACATGTTGACAGCATAGGTGTTCATCATACTCTTATACATTAAAGAGGACATTAAACTGGGCGCCCAAATACTATGAAACTATTCGATCAAATTTAGACAGAAGTTCTTAATCATACTCTTAGTTTTCAAATAACTTTATTTCCACCATTCAACACATAAGTTCTCACCTCACAATTCGATTTGGATATCTGGATAATATCTCTAGCTCTCGTACACAAAGGTATGTCTGTAAGCCGAGTTTATAAAATCTTTACTTGATAAATAAATAACGTTATTTGGTCCACAAATTATACTTAAACCTAATTTTTAAAGTCTTACAAAAATCCCACTAAATATGTATGGAGAAAGAAATTAAAGTTGTCAAAAAAATTTGAGGAAACTACTTCAGGAAGTAATAAAATAATTTTAGTTTACTGATTTTTCCAGAAAACAAAGCAGTTAACAATGGCTAAATTGAAGTTATCAAATTAACCTTCCATAACAAATACTCTGATAATGGTGATAAAACTACTGAAAGTAATCAATAAGAATTAAAGTTATCAAAATAAATCTTATAACCCATCTTGAGCTAACTTTGTTTAAGTATGAAGTATTCCCCATCATGCTCCACGTTTTAAATAATGTTTCACCGGAACTATCTGATTTACATTTCTTTTCTAATGCTGTTTTGCAGTTTGATAACATAAATTCATAGTTATGGTACTTGAAGTAACTACCAAACACTTTATTTTGCTTTATCTAACTAATTTGGAATTTTATTTCGATCAACTATCAAAACATTATGGATTCATGAATAAACATGGTCTGTAAGTATCAGTGCCAAGGTTGAATTTGATAGTTTCAAGTAAATCGAACATCGGGTAGAAAGTTAACAATAAATATAAATTGTATATATATATATATATATATATATATATATATATATATATATATATATATATATATATATACGTTTTGGCAATAAATGCGCGGACTTTGCAACAAAGTTTTTTGTTAAAGCTCTAGAAGAAATCACGAGGTTTTAAGGGCGATTTTGATGGAAATAATCCATTGAAGAAAACAGTAAATGCATCAAACATTCCAGTAAAGACTCCAAGGTTAGGGAAACTGTCCAACTAAATTGGTTAAAACATTTAACGTGTGGTCTTTCGTACGTTCTGATCGCCGATTTACTACATCGATTTTAGATTTTGAAAAAATATCTGTATACTCTATCATGTCAAAATATCTAGTTAAGATCAAATAACAAGGCAGCTGCAGAATCTATTTTGTTGGGTTTACTACCCACGTTTTAAAAGGAGAAAGAAACATTAGTGATACACCCAAATGTTTGTAAAGTAACGTTTCTATAAAGTTATTTCGTTTTTTTCTTGGATTAACTATGTATGATAACGAAAAGTCACTGAATAATTCCTGTTTTATTGGAAACACCAATTTTGATAGAGTGAATAAGATAACAAGTTTCGATATGAAACATGATAATTAGAAAAAATGAATCTAGAGAAAATAGGTATTTTACATAATGGTAAACATTTAAAAAGTATCAAGAAACATTATGGACGTAAAGTTCAATCCCAAATTTCTGAATGATACTAGTTTAAATTATATTGGTCTGTGGGGTATATGTAGGTTTTCAGATCGGTAAAACTTTATTTTTGTAAGCTTGAATTATATATCCACATAAATATAAATATATGGTATTAGATAATTCTCTCAATGCATCTGTGTATTCATAAGACAGGTTATATTGTATTTCTTCAACGACTCATTGTATACACACATCAATGTAAAGTACTTGAACATATTTGAAACATAAAAGAGTTATTGATTCTGCATACTTCATGGATGTTGAATTTTCTACTCAATACAAAAAGTGTAAGTGTTTATGTGTGGAATTCATGATCCATCAGTCGCATCACTTCGCAATTCAGTAATTTTATTACTCATAAATGTGGACTCATCAGATGGTGATATTGTTTCTAATTTATCATTTAATATATTTGTGATGACGCTTTTAGGTACCTCAGAGGTGAATTCTGTTTCGCAGTTCGAATCTAATTCAGTTCTGTAGAAATTATGAAAATAGGATGTAGAACATGGTTTATACGTACACATTCAATACTAATACTGTTAATCATAATCGACTTTACTAGTTGAAAGCGCATGGTCAAACTTATATGACTTCTCTTGGTAACCCTCAAATGAAACCTTCCCGTTTAATAGTCTCACACTAATCCAAATCTGCTCAAAACCGAATATATTATCCTCTCTGACTATTACAATGTTCTCATTTGTCGTTCAAATGAAGAGTTTAGAAGAGCCTTATCAGTGTCATATGATTCTATATGTGACGTTATATACGCGTTTTTTAATGTTCAATATTTATGTTGCCAGTTACTGAGTAGTTCAATTAGAAGAAATAAAATTATCATTAACTTTTACTATTACGTTCATAAAAGTGTTATATATAAATGATGGTATTCACTGATAAGAAATAAACTCAACCGAATTGGATTTTATGAATCATGAATTCCTTTGCCTGAAAAATTATTAAAATCTCTTACTGTACATTAACATTTGTGTTCAGTTGATGTATAGAACCTCACTAAATAAACACCAGTAATAGAAACACACTGAGTGAATTCAGAATAGTTCCGACTAATAAATTCACAATATAATATATTGTAAAAAGTTATGATGACTACCTCAAAATTAATGGGGAATTCTAAAATTCACTCATGTTGTTAGAAGAACCTTATTACATCATGCAAATCATTCGTATGATTGGCATTGTAATATTAAGTGAATTAATAATATCATCTTACCTATAAGAGTATTTTGAATAATCATCTTTTAATGTTTCATTATTTTCTATGAAATGCGTTCTTATATTCTTGGCAGTAAGATATGTCTAAAACAAGAAGAGATATTTAAATGGGATCAATTTAAATGGTTGATAAAAATCAAATTATCTTTTGATTGAAACAAAGTCTTGTCATTTACAAAGTCATATAGTGTCTCTATACTGATAACATATCTATAATCTTGAAAGTAACATTGGTAAATTTAACAATATTCATTATATAACATGCTGTTTAAACATAAAAGAAAAATGGCAACAAGATCATGATTTTAGATGGAATACTTGAAAAACAACACAGACCAACATTCGTCCTTTTGCATTATAAATGAAATTCTATCAATCGTTTTTCATTTGGATAATATTGAAGTTAGCCGGTTACTTCAATGCTATGTAAGATGTATAAATTTAATGGAAGTATATAATGAAAACTAACTCCAATTGGAGCCCCTCTGGGGCTACTGCCGACCTCAAGTCCGGATAAAGGAGGAGGGTTGGACATGAAGTTAGCAACGCCATCCCGTAGAAAACTAACTCGCGAAAAAAACGCTAACCAGAAAAAAATTAAACAATGAAACCTGTGAAAAACATTCGATTCTGGTTTGAATAGTGTTCTAATAAAACAACAGATATCAATGCAATATTATTGTTACTTCAGTTAGTATTCAAAATGATACTATTTTTTTAATTATATGTGAGAAATGTTTTAGAAATAGTATTTAATTTCATATCATCCTCACTAATTAAATTCACCTGGTGTTGTTTTACTTGTATCTTCCACTGCAATTGATCAGTCTCATGTTGGCGTATTTGAATCCTGTGCGAATTGCCTCGATATAGCCTTAAGTCACGAGCTTCTTAAGCAAAGATGGATAGTGGCTAGCAGTGAAACCCAGGACGCGCGTTTCGTCCTATTTGGGACTCGTCAACCTCATGTACCTGCATGAGTCCCAAAGTGAACATCAACTCTGAGATCCAAGTACATTCGGGTGACGAGTCTCAAATAGGACGAAACGCGCGTCTTGGATTTCACTGGTGACCACTATCCATCTTTGCTTAAAGATCCTCACTAGTTGTTGTCTACCTACATGAAAGTAAATAAAATAAATTGTTCAGTTGTAATTTTTATTTATTCCCAAGTTTATCAGTTTATATGAAGCCAGCAGGTATATTGAGTGTTGAATAAGGTCATTTAATGATTACATTGTGTTTAGGTAGAACATTTTTTGTGATTTGGGAGAAAAGACCGAAATTTCTCTCTACTTTATTTATTAGTAAAATTAGTTCAAGTAATTTGACTTGTAAAAATATTTTACAAAGAATTATAGCAGCTCACATGCAATTGAGTTTGTTCACATTTAATATGGTTAAGCACTTTTGTTAACTCATTTAACGGACAGAGTCATTCGTACAAATAAAACTTAAGTCATTATACCTTAATTATTGTTGCACTTGTATGAATATGTATGTTTGAGCATTGCTTACAGCCTACGCATATATTCATTGTGCTAGCTTTACTATTAGTAGCTTAATTGATTCGATGATTCATTCATGTCACTATGTGTATACATGTACATTTTAATCCTGTTCACTTGCTCACTCATTCGACTCTCACGTTCACTCGCTTGCCCTCTTGCTTTCCGACACTACTCTTTCATGCTCGCTTAGCGTACCTGTAATTTTGGTGATCTGTGTGTGGTGTGATAATAAACTTAGTCAACACTACGGATTCGCCTTCTGATTAATACACCGTTAGGACGTTATCTAATGACGGTTATCAGGACGAATAGTATACGAAGTTTAAGGATTACACTGAATATCGACCACCACAGAATATTCTTGGTTAGTAAATCAACTGTTTAGATATTAAGGTATTATCCTTCCACAAAACGAATGAAATCTTTATTCTGAAATAAAAATAAACTAATCGGTTATTTAAAACGGTTTTATGTCGTATTACATAAGACGAAGCATATGACAAACTCTTCAGAATTATTTAATTAATATCTTAACAGGATTAGTTTTATCAAAAGTGATTTACATTGATATAATACAGTTACATGTGTTTCATAACATTTTACTTTCACAAATCATAAAGATACTGGGATGTATAAATACAAGATTAAATCAACTAACTATTATCGGTTTCATCTCATTTAGGATCCTAAATATATATCCATTACAAAACAGATTTAAACTAAAACAAAATAGCCGTTCGCTATCATCTGGTTAGCATATACATGTTTAGTTGTGAACCCATTATAATGAAAATTAACCTCGAGATGAACAATTTCAACAAGCTCCGTATTCTAGCATCCAAATTTTTAAAAAAATTCTTTTTCTATGCAGTCAATTACCTGACTTCTTAAATCCGAATGCTTTTACTTGAAATTTTCATCTGTTCTGTGAATCCCTGTTTCAAGAAATTACAGTTATTTAATTAGTCTTATATGACAGGCTAGACAGAATATAAACCATATATATATATATATATATATATAACACAGAATTTCTAATTATTATTATTATTAATATTATTATTATTATTTAGTACTAACTTCTAATGTTATTAGCAAGAAAACAATGAAAATTAGTAAGAATAATAACCAATAATTTTGAAGTACACATCATGCTATATTACATCGCGTTTGCTTATGATAGACACACTAAAGATGCAAATAAATCAGTTTCTCTCTTTTCATATTATTAATTTTGGTTCATTTACATGTTCCAATTTTCGGACACCATTTTAGTACTAAGGCTATATTCGATTGTGTCCGAAAGCTAATACTTTAGTCATAAAAAGCAGAATAAATATCTATATGTCTTAGCTCATTTATGACACTTACTTGCGTACAAGTAAAAAAATATATTGGTACGATAAAATCACGTATTATCAGATAGGTAGAATGTATCATAAAAACTGACATGGAGTAGAGTAGCTGGTACATGTTTCATATTACACTTATATATTGGATAATGTAATGTATATTCATTGTTAGATTAAAAAAAGGCAAAACAATCCGTGGTGGAATTTTCAAGAGCAACTGTCTATTTTTATATAGTACTGATTTACTGGCTATTTAGGGTTTCTATCAAAAAATGGGTTTTCAAAAAAGACCAGAAAATGGCAGATCTGTTGAACAGATACTGTTTAACAAAAATAGTAAAACATTTCCGAATTACAAAAGTTATATTTTCTGACGTGCAACGATTAGTTAACTTACGAAGTACCCTTAGTTGGTGTAAACAGTGCACGGTTCTTGTACCTGTTTGATGAGGGTGTACTTTATGAGCTGCATGATTTCAGTGTAAAGTTTTCATTGTTGTTCTGAGTAAGCTCTCACTAGACCAGTTGTGTTCGAGTAGAGAGCCAGTCAGATGGAATTACGTCCAGTTCCCAGATTCTACCAAAGACCTCAGTTAATCTCACTGCTAATACTGAACCACTATCCTTAAAAATCTCAGGGGTAAACCTGTCAGGGCCTGCTGCTCTCCCTCGCTTCAGATATCCTATAGCTTTTTCAACTTCGTAAAGAGTTGTAGGACCTACATTAACTTGCCACTCAGGTTGACTGAAGATCGTGGGAAATCGAAGTGTGGCTGAAGGCCAGTTGAACTGATCCCTAAAGTGTTCTGCCCATCGATCCAATCTCCTAGATTGAGAATGTATAATATGTCCATCTTTCTCTGAGATTGTTTCGCTAACAGTTGGGTTCCTAATACCGGTTTCCTTAACAAGTCTGAACAATTGTCTGCTATTACCTATTACCGCTGCCTTTTCCATCTCTCTTGCTTTCGCTACCCACCACTGTTCGCGATCATTGCGTAGGCTTTTTGTCAGTTTGCGCTAAAGCTGACCCCGTTCTTCGTTATGTTCAGAGCCAGATGGAATGAGTTTTTGAGCATCTATCATTGCGGTAGATGCTGCTGAGATCCAGTGTTTCTCACTAACCTTGTGGTTTACCGGACTGGCAGACATCACTGCTGTTTCCACAGCTTTTCGGATGTCATTCCATGCTGCCTCGTGGTGGGCACCACATAGATGACTGATTAACTGTTTTTCTAGTTGTCCCTGAAACACGCTCTTAGCTTGACTATCATTAAGCAGGTCTCGCACTAGAGCATGATCTGAATCTAAGCATTTGCTCCACAATGAGCGAGAGTCTTCTATGGAGAACCTATATCGGTGGCTGGTAGCGATGTGATCTATTTGGGTCCAACGTTGGGACGAATTAGGGGGTCTCCATGTCAGAAGATGCTTTTCCTTATGCTTAAAGTTAGTATTTGCAAGAAAGATGCGGTTATCTGAGCATAGCTGCAACGGACGTTCACTATTATCTGTTCTTTGAGCCACAACACTATGAGATCCACTCAGGTGTTCGTCAGGGCTGTCCACTCTCTCCATTCTTGCTTAACTTTGTTGTTGACGTGCTTTTAGAGATAACGTTTTCCTCATTTAAATTTCCAGGGGTTGAACTTCTACTAGGAGATTCACTTGTTGACTTAGAATATGGTGATGACATAGTTTTATTTGGCGAAGACGCTGACAAAATGCAGAGTCTTCTGACCGCTCTAAGCAACAATGCAGGCATGTTCAGGATGCGGTCCTCTCCTTCGAAATGCAAAATGTTGCTTCAGGACTGAGTTGCATCGATACCCGAATTAATAATAGGGAGTGAAATAGTTGAGCTTGTTGACCGCCTCACTTATCTTGAAAGTCTCATCAGCCCTCGTGGTTTGGTTTGTGACGGAATCTCAACACGGATACATAAGACTCGACTAGCCTTTGCCGACTTGCGTAATTTATGGCGTAAGCGAGATACCCGTCTATCAACCAAAGGACGTTTTTACTGTGCAGCAGTTCATTCCGTCCTATTTTATGGCAGTGTATTCGATAATAGGTGCTTTCGAAACATTTCTCGTTTATCCTGGGACTACCGAGAAAGTAATGCGGTTGTTAGTAAACGGGTACTAGGTAAGGGTGGCAAATCAATTGATGAAGCAGTGAAACTTCATTAATTGAGATGGCCGGGACACGTGCTACGTATGCCCAACCACCGACTGCCTCGACATGGGATGTTGGGTCGGGAGAAAGCTAGAGGCGACCAAACCACAACATGGCACAAGTCCATGAAGTCACTGACAAGTGGACTGAGCCATGTTGGTAGGTGTAGACTACCTGGCTTGGATTCCCAGACGATAGCAACCGATGGTTAGAGACCTTGAATGACATGGCTCAAAATCGTTTGCAATGGCGCAGGTGCATTCACACTTTGTGTTCTCCCAAATTCTAACCTTCTGAATTCTTCATGCCTCTTTTTTCCTCTTTCCAAATTTATTTCACTTGGTTACACTCCCTGAATAACATCTTCAAACCCTAATCTTACCGAATACTGCTTATACTCTTACTACCTCTACCACTACGGGATTTGAATCGACAATTGTATTTGTGTGCTAATGTGATATGGAAACTGATGTACGTACGTGCGATGTTCTACGTTGTTACTGACTGACTGATATCATTATTTTAAAGTCTTACTGCGTTTAGACGAATCTTTCTGTAATGAACCTATCCGAAAGTTAACCCAAAACAAGTCGCTTGTTAAATAGTCTGATGATTAAAAACCATCTGAAGGAAAACACGGAATACAATGGACAGCTCAAAATCAATTAGACGATTTGGACTTCGCAGAAGACCTAGCCCTCCTATCACATACACACGAACAAATGCAGATGAAGACAGCCAGTGTAGCAGCAGTCTCTGCATCAGTAGGCCTCAGCATACACAAAGGGAAAACCAAGGTCCTCAAATTCAAAGCGGAAAACAACAATCCAATCACTCTTGATGGCGAAACTCTGGAAGATGTAGAATCCTTCATATACCTGGGAAGCATCATCGATGAACAAGGAGGCTCAGATGCAGACGTAAAGACAAGGATTGGCAAAGCAAGGACAGCATTCCTACAGTTAAAGAAGATATGGAACTCAAAACAACTTTCAACCAATATCAAAGTGAGAATCTTCAATACCAACGTCAAGGCAGTTCTACTGTATGGAGCTGAAACTTGGAGAACTACAACAACCACCATCAAGAAGGTACAAGCATTTATAAATAGCTGTCTACGCAAGATACTCAACATCCATTTGCCGGATATCATCAGCAATAGCCTTCTGTGGGAGAGAACAAACCAACTTCCAGCTGAAGAGGAAATTAAGAAAAGACGATGGAAATGGATAGGACATACATTACGCAAATCATCAAACTGCAAACGAGACAAGCTCTAACTTGGAATCCTGAAGGGAAGCGGAAAAGAGGAAGGCCTAAGAACACATTACGTCGGATAATAGAAGTAGATATGGAAAGGATGAACAACAACTGTAAGGAGCTGGAAAGGATTGCCCAGGACAGGGTTGGATGGAGAATGCTGTTGAGCGGCCTATGCTCCTTCCTGAGGAGTAACAGGCGTAAGTAAATTGTAACTAATTAAACACCTTGAATTGTCTCATACATACTACCTATATGACTGTTTTTTCCACAGCTTCATAGTTAATTAATAGACTTGTTCACCAATTAAATAAAAGGCTAAATTAACACTAAAACAAAAGCATATGGATAGATATGAATATTTGTCAAATTAAAAAAAACAATTTGACGAAATTCAGGTGCCAGGAATGCAGAAAACATTACATATGAAAATTATATTTGAAATAACCTTAATGACCAAAGTTAAAATGGTTTAAGCATTTCGTCCAGCAAACTAATCTGAGCTTTTATAGTCAATACCGTTAACTCCCTTTTCAATCAATGTTGAAATCTTATTACGCAAACCAATGGTCAAAACTTTAATTACTTACATTAGTGAAATTTTATTTACTTATTTATCATAATTACCACCCATTAAATCCTCAATATTTTGTCACCTTATTGTCCATGTGTTACACCCAGTTGGTGAATATTTTCTCCCTCCTTCATTCTAATTATATTCTCTATTAAAAGTTGAATAGATTAGATGACAGAAGAGTACGCTCATGATAAATACAAGGCCGAAACAAAGATATTTTTTATCTTGCAATGATCACAATATCTTTAGACTGGTGAACCGGAATTCAAGGGTACTATTTCTCGACTTTTGATGATTTGAAGTGTAGGGTTGCCATAGTTCAGTGGAGTCACTGACAACTGTCTGAATCTCCGTATGGCTTGTTTCAAATATGAAAGACACTAGAATGTCGGGAATACTTTTAAAAGCCCATATGTTATCATTATTATTATTATTTAAATGTGTGGTTCGTGAAAATTTGTTCATGTTGGAATGAGTTAATCCTCCAGGGTTATCAACGGTTCTCAAACTGAACTAAAATAGTGATAATAGATGTCTAAACAAACCAATTATCTATTAAAATAGACGATAAATTTAATTTGAATTTCATGAATATAAGTAGTCTACTTTGCAATTGTTAATTATGTCAGTTTGTTGAAGTGATAGTTTGGTAAGTAGTGAATAAATAAACAAAATATAGTTAATTTATTTAACTGAATACTCATACGAATATACATGTATTAATGAACCTACTTTATGTTCAGATTTATCTTTTCCTATACTCATTTCTTCTAATTGATGACAAAGTACACTACGTTCGTGTATCATAAAAGATAAACGACGCTGTAATAAATCTAGCTGACAATCTCTTTCAGATAATTGTAATAATAAATCCTCGATTGATGTTTCTCTATCTTCAATCTAGAAAACAAAAAGAAGTTTTTGAAAATAGTTGATATTACTAATATAGTTTTTTTTAAATCAAAATAATTTTACAATCACAGTGTTTATAACTAGAAGAAATTTAACGAGCTGACATTTAAGTATCATCAACATCATCATCAACAGAATTTACTGAAACCGCAGTTCATTGCCTATTGAACAAGATTCTAGTTATCATTATCAAATGAATATAATTAACAAAACGTTTTGTAAGAAAGTGTTTCTGGGTAAACTTAATCTATCACGTTGGTTAATTAGGACATAGAATAAACACTAATGTTCTGATAAAAACTCAAATGTATTACTGAAATACAAAAATTAACTAATATGAAAGATAACAAATGTTCAGAAACACTTACTAACCAATGAGTAGAAGTTGCTCCTTTAGCAACAAAAATTTCTTTAAAAATTCAAAAACGTTAAAAGATTTTATCTTTTATGTAAATACTGAAAATTAGTTCTTATTAAATTTGCATGGATTTGTACTAGAAAGTTAACCGATTACTTAAATTTGATCAATCTAACTCATGAATATAATCTTCAGTTAGATCAAGCAGTAAGTAGACAAGAACTTCTGGAATCTTATTTCTATTCGAGACACTTTTTTGTTACTTTTAAAAACAACCAGAATTTCATATGACAATGACTTGTAAAATAGGTCAGGAAACCAATTGTAATGTACTCCTGATCGATCAAATACTTCACTTTTCATAATGTATAGAATTTTGTTTTTGAAATCATAATTCTCCATTTCGATAGCGAAAGGGCTCATAAGTGACCGTCAGTTAGTAGGAATACTTTTCACTATTGCACAGTTTACAACTATTTTTATGATTATGAGCTAAGATGGATCGTGTTTAGCAGTGGAATCAAAGACTTGTGTTTAGCCTTATTTGGGACTTGTCAGTTAGAAGTACCTGCATCACACAGTTGATATTCACTCCGGGACTCAAATCCATTACCATTCGCTTCAAACATCATCGTGTTATCCACTTAGCTACTGAGTCATGATAGACACTTGTGCAATGCGGGGAAGTTTAAATTCATTTTGTGTTGTTTGTTTGAATCTTTCCATTGATGTTCAGGCCTGTAATTGATCATTCTCTTATTGGCATATATGAATCCTGTACGGATTGCCTCAATATTGCCTTAAGTCGCAGGTATTACAATACCAAATGTACCTTTGTGATTATAATATTGAAATAAAAAAAATTGTTTTGCAAAATCTAAATGTATAACAAACTAGCATTAAAATGAACCTTGTATTGTCTTGAAATACTTGATAAAATGTGTTTTTTAAAATATGAAAAGGAAAGAGTTATAGATTTTCACTACCAAGTTTTGTTCTTACTGATAACCGATAAACAATTATTCCTGCTATGAAATTAAGGAAATGTGTAGAAATTTTCACCATTAAAATTCAATATAAAATTAATGTTATTAACCAATAATATTGAAATTAAGTATGATTAAATCTGTTTTTCTCGTTTTATTATGCATCATGTAAGAAAGTTGAAGGAGAACTGGCTAAATTATTTATCTTAATATTTCATTTTTACTGAAAACGATAAGTTAAAAATACGTTGTACAAGCTGTATAAAACCTGTTATGTGTGTGTGTGTGTGTGAACATTTACTTCATGCTAATCAGTGCAAGTTGTTAACATTAACTCTGATTTATTCAGAAATTTCATCACTGAATAAACTAAGCAAATTAAGCATCAACTAGTCTAATTCATTAGCTGGGTGTAAACGTTTTACCTAACTCCAAGACTAATTTGTTATGATGACAGGTATTAATGTGATCGCGAGATTATGACTTTATTGCGACAGTTAGATAAAAAATATAAATTGTAATTCAATGGGCAAAAATAAAATTTTTAAATTAATCAACAATTCACTCACAAATTATTTATGTTACCTAATAAGTAATCAATCTATCAAGCTATACGCTGAATAATAAATATAGATTTTGCTATATCCTAATGAGTATAAAATTGTATTTCTGACGTTTCTTGACTTAATATAAGTCATTTCTTCAGAGTAATCAAAAAACGATACCCATAAAATTATATGCTGGATAGTTTTCTGATAATATATTTGTACATTTTTGTAATTACCCCTCTACTAAAAACTAAGCTTGCTTGAAGAACGAATGAACAACATCTAGTTTGTAATTTCTCAATCGTATACATTCAATGTAAATGAAAAACGTTGTTCAGTGTTCCTCTTGGCTCTGAATCATTCCCCTAACAATTTATAGTTAGAAGTTATATTATTTAAATAATTTCATACTTCACGAGAAAAACACGTATTTATAACAACGTAAACAAGTAAAGAAATATTACTAACATTTTGTTTGCATGTATCACACTCGATGTTTTCATTTGATACTAAAATGAATAGAAATGAAACAAATAAGAAGAAATAGTAAACATTCAAAGTACAAATCAATAAATTACGTGTAATATGTTATACTATTATATATATACTCGGAAGATAAACTAACTCTGAAAACTTACTGCACTCAACAATAAGTCACTATAACTAGAAAAAGAACATTGTAAATCGACCAATTCCAATTCGATTAACACAAAAATGAGTGCATATGACAACAACCATTACGTAATCACAAGTATATATATATAATGCGATGATATACATTTATCGATATGAAACCTTTTAAATTCCCAAAAGCATATTCGCAAATTATCACTAAGACTTATAGAATAAACTTCCATAATTATTTTATATCAATAACCATTATAATCAACAGTGAATAAATTGATTATTTTGTACTAACTAGGACAACACATTTAAAAAAACTGAAATGGGTAAATTCTACTCAACAATTGAGTAGTTCAACATTTTAGTTTTTAATCAATCTTATAAATATATTCGGTGATAAATGTTAGCCTTGAAAACCGTCATTGTTATAGTCAGTTTAATCATTTGAACATATTTCTACTGAAAGAATAAACATTATAAATACGATGTTTTAACAATTTATTGATATGAATGATATAAGTGTTTTCAAAAGCAGACTAAAAATTTGTAGACATTTATCAAATCTCCAGTTGTTAAAAATGCAGAATGCAATCGGTCGGTCGTTGACGTTTGAAATCATAGGTACATAGTGTGACTTTTATTATGAAAATCAGCAATTAGTTTTGGATACATCTAGTTTACTAATCGCAAATGAGATACCACTGTTAGCCACGATTTAAATACAATGTAGACAATAAAAATCTCACAACACTGATGCATGTAACAAGAATTTACATTATAGTGTTAGGATTGATTTCATTTCGAATCGATATCAGTATTACAACGATTAGGAACCAATAATTTGGTTATTTTTTAAAAGATAATAATATAGACCAAAAAATAAGAGCTGTTTTCTCCATCAAAATAAGAATTCGGAGAAGATTGACCTCTGAACTACAACAGTGCTCACGTTCATTTCGTTATCTTGAAAAGTAAACAAGAATAACACGGAATTATTTTCTCATTTCATCTGATTCTCATTAGATGCATATAATCAGTAATACTTTGAAATCAGGACTTAAGGTAAATTTCAACCTAATTATAAGAATTGGGTTGATGAAACATTTTTAACATGAATATACATCAATATGTTGTAGTAAAAGACTAATAAAATCGAATTACTTAGTTAAAATTTAGCAAATAAATATCATATTTAAAATTACGTTCTGAAACATCACCGAGGATAGTGCCAAAAGACTATAGCCCTGAGATTTTAAATGGTTGCATAACGAAATATCCTTGCTGATCCATAGTTGTTGTTATCTAAAATAACTCATGAGTGTTAACCGAAGTCAAGTAAAATACTCTCACAAATGATCAGAAAATTCTATAAAACGACAGAATGTCTATGTATAGTTAGTCATTTAATTTCACTCGCCTAACAGTTTTCTAACTAATACCATCTTCAAACGATCGATGACTTCCTACAACACAAAACTAGTTGAATCAAACATTATTCTAAAATGTATATTTCACAGAAAACAAAGTGCATTCGTATCTCTCCCTCTGAACAAAAATATAAGCTAGGAAAGTAGTAGAAAAAACTGGTTTTCAACATAAATAAATCCTATGAAGGTCATTAGTGATACAGACAGTTAGGTATAATATGTTACTGTCGTTTTTACACTATACGCAATATGACCAATAATCATAATTAGGATCGATTAAACTACCATGCACCAATCTATTGTGACAGAAAAAACAGAAAGCATTTTTCTTCATCAAATATCAGAGAAGTAACGAATAATTCGGTAGTAAATAGGAAACCGCAATTATTCATGTATGGATATGTATAAAATAGACGGAACGTTTTACTAATTGAATAAAAATATCTGAAATACTTTATTATTTCTGCATTCCAGTTGTATATTGCTACTTTGAACAGATTTACAAAATATTAGTTAGATCAGTACACTGTAGCAATTATAAATCAACTTTGGCCACAAATATGAATTGAACATCTTTCATTAGGCTGTCAATTTATTAATGACCAAAAAGAATCTCAATGTTGTGCAAGAAAAAAAACTACCAACAAGTGATAAGTGTAATTCATGTTTGATAATATCTGTTAGGCATAATGTGAAAAAAATAAGTTGAAAAAATCCGCCGAATATATACAGAGCCCTGTCTAAGGATGCATTTAGTCGTCGATTGATATTACTACTAAAAGGTGGTTATTCTATGAGCTTAAGTAGAATGATTTTTCAGTTTTTCATCAGAATTTAAGCAGCTTGAATGCAACAGCTCTCAAATACCTTGATTTATAAAAGCTTGAAACATGAAAATAATCAATAAACCGACCATTTATAAAACCATGAGTTTTCTTTTTTATACAACAATCGCGGATAGTAATATAGACTCTATACTTGAACTTCTTTTCTGTGGGACACCCTTGGATGTAGAAACTTTCAAAACTGTGAAGCACTAGAGAGTTGTTTCATCTTAGCGTGAGATTCGTTGGCATCCTGTACCTTTAAATACATTTTGGGTCGAAGCCAAGACATTCACGTGTTATGGTGAACATAGTATATTTGGATGTTGTGTAGCAAACTGAATGATCCATATTTCCAAAGTCAAAGAATTCGTGAAATAATACGACTGTGATCCAGCCCGATTAGTTATGCCTGACTAATTTTTAATAATGTTGAATCAGCTGGATTAAGCCTTTTCTTTGGAATTATGGAAATTTATTTAGACGTTAGTCATAAGTTAACACATTATTTAGTTGTATAGATAAGCTCAACTTTGAAACTGTGTTACCCATCAAATAATGTCAGATAAAATGAATCAATAGCACTTCGGAACTGTCAAATCCCAGTTTAAAACGTTTAAGCAGTATGTATTCATCCTCAGAAGCTTCAATTCTGATGGTGAGTACGTTATCCTTGAAACCCCTAAACGTCAAATCAAAAAGTCGATATTTCCAATTAATAGGAAATCGTAGCATCATTGCTAGTCTTTTAGTATCAACTACCAAATAAGACTAGTCGCTTATCGTAGTATGCACTAAGTTAGTATCTGTGATACTATAGTATCATGAACAATGAAAAAATCTTCATATTATTACTGATCGTTCTTGATACATTACCATTCAATGCATATTTTATATTGTTTACCTTGTGGTCCATAATTATTTGTACAAGAAATTGGATCAGTGCGTTCATCATGTTGATTATCTCGAATACACCATAAATTAGAAATTTCTTTTTTTAAAAGATCATTTTCTTGCAAAAGTAGGAAATTTTTATGTGATAAAACTTTGCACCTTGACCAATGTTTAGTATTCGATTCAAACAGATGGCGAATCTGTCGAAAATGAGGGAAAAAAGAAATCAAAAACATTTTATTCCAATGTGTATATTCATTTGAATAAAAATGGATTCATAATGTGTATGAAATACTCAATTTATCACCTTGTAACTTACTTTTCATGTTACCTACCTTTTACTCTCTTTTAATTTTCTACTATCTCTATGTTCTTTTGAACCAAAATTTAACTCGTGAAGCAAAGCACCATTATCAATAGTCTCAAGTGAAATCTATTTGAAATTGTAACTATTGACGCTAAGTACTAACTAAACATAATAGTACTACGCTATTTGTCGTGGATCATTTAATTACGAAGTCTATTGGTCAAGATTTTTAACTATTATTACAAACAGAACCGTTAAATCATTCTTATCTAAAGACAGTAATAGTGACTGATTATATTCAGAGATATTTGTTATCTTCATATGAGTGTACATCCTTATTGACTGTTTTGAGAAATTAATCTTTGACAATTTGAATAATAGATATTTATTTTACAGGTAAACAGAATGGCTGTATGTCAAGACGCGTCTGTTGACTGATTTCAACGAGTTAATTTAATTTAAAATAGTCAGTGACAAAATAATCTAAAACGATAGTGTGAATCGTCGCCAAAAAAAATCAGATCACATAATACATGACTAATAAAAGTATACACTACAGTTAAATATTTCCTTCAATTTCCTTAGCTAATCTGTTCCCTACTATAATACGCCGAAAGTAGTGTAGTGATCGAAGACTTGTTGGTGATAATCAAATCATTGTTTACGTAAAATTACAGAGCGTCTTGTTAAAAATATAAAAACTATGGACTAAATACAATATTTGCACATCTTCAGTTGTCGTTTAGATGCTCACGACTTTCAGTTCTGTTGTTACTACAATTACTTTCTGTTTATATCTAATCAATTATACCTTCTCAATCTTCACTTCCAAGCATTTCACTCTGGTTGGTGGCTACGTACTCTTCCTTGATTTATTTAATATTTCCGTATATGCATATAAATATTACGGTTTATAAGAGTAAAAGTTAATGAGGATCTAAATGGAACCCATATTGTTCACTTTTATGTGTTATTTTAATTTAAAAATCTATTTTTTTCTTAACCTGATTTAATCATTTTGAATATCAAATTCTTTCTATGTATGTAATGAAGACGATTCATTTTTTGATGTTAATATTTTAAAAAGAATGTGATCAGTAACTGTCGTGGCATATGAACTTCATGAAAGGACACTTCAATACTACTGCTCAAAATTTTCCGCACTTTTAAAAAACTACTTACCTTTTTAGCTTAAATAAAATGTTTTCTTTAAATAAAAAAAGACAGGCTTTAAAATGCTTCTATTAATCCCTGTAAAATATCTATGCGCAAACGGTCTAACATGAAATTTATTTTATTAGCTAGTTAATTGATTTCGTATCAACTGCTTCAATATTTCATAGTCAAATATCACAATAACCGGTAAAATTAGCCACGATTTAATTTAATAGAAATGAAGTTAATTTCTCTTTAACATGAACAGTTATCAAATCAGTGTTTTTTTTATTTCGGATTTATTAAAAAAGTACTAAGCACTAATTGAAACCCACTATGAACAAAATGTTTAGATTCCGATTTAATAAAAAGAAAAATGAATACATTAGTCAGAAATCATAATGATTTACCTCCTGTTCTAAATTCATACATTGATTCTTCCACCAACGGATTGTTGACGACAATTCCAGTAATTGTGTTTTTATAGGCTAAAGATTGAAATAGATACACAAAAATACGTAGTAGTAAATAGATGACCATATTTCTTTAAAAAAAGTCTAATTTATTAAAAGTTTTCTTTGAAAAAAAGAAACTTTCAAAAGCATGTTCAATAGGTTGGTTATCAGGATATGAAAGCAATAGTGAAACCTTTTTATACACTTTCGTAGAATCAGTATAGGCAACTAATTGAGTTACAAAGATTACTGTTTAACTTCTTAATCGAAATATAAATAAAAATGAAATGGTAACAAAAGTATTTGACCAGATAAGTTTTTTAGAAGTACCAGATAGTTTTGTTCCGATTAGTCTACGACCACACAATAGTATGCACCTATGAATCCATATAAAATTGAAGTCTGGACTTTATAAGATTATGGGAACACTCGCGTGTAACTTTAAATCCGAACTAAATATATATTCGTTATGGTCTTTTGTTTATAACAGTTAGATAGTTGATACTGATCCGTGATGAATATCAGCTTTATAATGAACACTCCTCATATTCCTCCATCCAACCGTATCTAAAATAGTTTACACTAATCCATCCTGTATTGCCTATCGGGGAATTTTATTTTACGTTGTTTTTTCTCAGATCCTGTGTGCTGATATCTAGATTGTTTCCAAATATGCATTAGATGAATTGTGTCTAGCGTACCATACTTTACAATCATGCCATAAGTTGTAGAGAGCGATGCACATGGTTTATAATTAATTTATAATAATTAAGAAATAATAAATCGTATAACAAATGTCAATACGTCTGCTGGAAGCTTACGATAGGGAGAGTATATTAATTCAATAATACACTTATCTACTAACTATGTAATTAAAATACGAATAATAGTAATTCATAAATTAGTCCCAAGAGTTAGAATTTCTTCTATATTTGCCACACAACAATAAAGTTGGTATCCAATAATTGTCTCATACCTTTATAGTTTTCAATACTTTTTCATCAGGCACCAACAGTCCATGCTCAAAACAACCTTCATAATGTTTTTTAACTCGATAAAAGAAAGATCAAAAAATTGATAGCAACTTCTTAGTTTAGTACATTAGCCAACAGTGGAAACCAGCGAGTGTGTTTCGACCTTTCAGAGATATGTCAGCCGCATCTACCTCCATTTCAGTGTTCAGATTGTAAATTGGTGCCCAGCTCTTCCCGCATTGATGCGTTATTTACTAAGCTACATGGGTCTAGATACACATTAACTTGTTCATTAGATATGGGGATATTAGAAAGGCTTTGTAATTTCCCGTTGTTAATATTCAGGACTGTAGATGATCGTATCTTTCTAACTAAATTAAGCGTTCACATATAAATTTACTTACATATGAAAACAAGAGAACTAGAGAGTCAAAAAAATATTTAACAAATAAATGGAAAAGCTAACAACTACCATTTTAAATTTAGAATAAAAAAGTTGACGGGTAAACTGAAATATTTTTATTAACTTTATGTATATCAACTGTGTAAAACAAAACTGAGCTTTTGCGCGTATAGGTTATGGGCATAAATTTTAGAGTAAATTTATTTCTTTAAGAATTACACAGGGTATTTATTGAACTGTTTATTTTAATGAATAAAATCATTTTCATTATTTATACTTTTGATCTAATTGTATTTATCTGTCTGCTTTGAGTTTTTAAAAATATTCTCACTCGTTGTAACTATTGTACTTTTACCTTCTTCCACAAGTCAATAAGAGAGGGAAATATAAGCATTTTGATAATTTAGATTGTAGTTACTTTAATTTTTACACTTTACATCTTCGAAATACTATTTGTATGACTCAAATGCTGCCACATTTTTAAAAATATGGCAAAGCACCATAATGTCTTTATGTAATTCAGTTTTTGGTAAAAAGCTGAACGAATGAAAATCGACGGTCATCACTGCAATCGAATCGGCAGACATCGTTGGTTAAATCGGAAAAGTTGGAAAACACTGACTAAAAATAATCAGAGAATGAGTGTCAGACTTAAAAAAAATAGAGCGTGGTCATTATTGATTTACTAACTTTTCATGGAAAGTTCGTCAGAATTTCCATAAGAACTCAGCATTTAATTTACAGACTCGATGGTAACATAACAAAATAACTAACTGATTCATTCACGGCTCCATACATTTATTTGAACTGTCATGCAAACAAAAATTCAAGAAGAGCTTCTGTGACAAATAGACTGGTGTTAATTATTGTCAACAAAAGCAGGGAACTAAATCTAATTACCATACTATATCCGATGCAGAGCACGTTTGTAAAGCAATTTCAAATACCAAAATAAAATTGTTCAGCATCTACATTAATAAACTATGTTTTTGAATAAAACACAACTTTACTATTTCTTTAGTGAATAACACTTTGAATAGTGGAGGTGAGTGTAAACAAGATAAAATAGTTATAGAAAATTAAATTAAATACTTCTAGTACTCACTTGATTATTATGTAAAAATCCAGTTGACTGACTTCCAGTATTTTTTGATCTGTTTCGTTTTTCAATAGCTTGAATAAATAGAAATAATGTAAATCGAATAGACTCAAAAATCGTGCGTCTGTGCACATATACTACTTACTTGTCGTAGATAAATATAATTAACTGAAATTTTTCTAATGCTTCTTATTAGTTTATTCTTTATTCATAAAAATAACCACTGGAAATTCAGGACCTACAGTGTCTACGTAGTCAGTAATGAAGCACGGTTAATCACCACCAACGACAATAGATTTAGTTGGTTCTACATTGCAAATTCACTGAAATCGCAAATTCGCATAATCGAACAGCACTAACTCAGTATTGCAATTATATATTGTGCAGACTGAAGCAAATGAAAGTTCTGATTGTTTAGTCATGTGTTAGACAAGGGGGTCATGGAAGTTCAGATGTGACCCAGACTAGAGTAAGACGGTTTTTCCCGTGATCCTCAGTTTTCCTAATATCTCCCAAAATGATATCAGTCAGTGATGCTGATCATTTTAAAAAACACTGGATCCACATATAATAAAAACGAAATAAAATAAAGAATTAATTATTACACTGTGTGTACCCAATCGGATGGTCAGTAAAAACAATATCTAGTTGTGAAAACCATATAGGTAGTTTATATGTTTTTGAATATTCACGATAGTAGCCATTTTTTCGTGTCACAAAAATGAAAGTGCCAACTCCTTTGAACTGACCAAACAGGACATTTCATCTTATCAACCCACTGTACATCCCATGTATAAGGTTGTGAAGATTCATACTCTATTTTTCTTTTAACCGTTATTTTTATCGAGAAATGAAGATATTTTAAAAGTAACTAATTGAGTACTTCTGATAATATTCCCCTTAACTTATATTTAAACATTAGGTTTATTCATGTATATTAAATTAAGATAAGTTGTAAATTTTAAATAATGATGCTTGTGATAAAAATAAGTGGTTACATAAACAAAGTATGTTATTAGAATAAGATTAATATAATGAGGGGAATTCGGTGGTTCGATAAAAAATGAGATTATGTAGGATCAGGTTCCTTTGCCAAATATTCATTAAATGAATTAAAAGTGGATCAATGCTTTTCTTAAACTACCACCAGTTAAATTTGTGAACTTTCATGTAATTGTGAAAGCAGTATTCAGACGAAACTAATCAAAAAGGTTGTGGAAGTTTTTCTGAACATGAATATTGAGACCCATAACTGAAATAAAACAATAACTTTATAAGTACCATCATCAGGTACTTTATCGTTATTGGACTAGAGCGAATTTCATCAAGGTTTTAGAAATAATACACAAACATCAAGTATACCTTACAGGGCTCATTGTCATCAAATATTTCTAACTAGATTAGTGTATACAGTAGAAAGATACAGTCAACCTGCCTTTGTCTTGATAAGGAAAATCAAACTAAATAAATTTCACCCATTACATAAACATGTTCTAATCTTAATTACACTGAGTAACATTGTTTTCATGCTTTTCACTACCTTTTCATCTTCCCTTCAAACTTTTTCTCCAGCTTAATTAACTAGGGTTTCCTAAACTTTTACTTCTAACTATGTAGCTCGTTTAGATCGCTTTCTTTTGATGACAGGCCATAAAAAACAAATAATTTATTTTATGACAAATTGTGCTATTCTTGCTCAAATTGAAATTTGATCACTAACATTACTGTACAAATCTGTTGGCAATTGATTTTAGAGTGAAACCCTGAGTGAATAATAATTGAAATATAAAGCAACAAAATAAAAATACTTGAATAATTTCACTCAAAATTAAGAGAGAATGAAATCAAAATGTTATACTGGGAAGAGATTTGTTATAAGTAGTGATCTAATAGGGTTTCCAATGAATCATTCTCTCCGATCAATTTGGACAGACATCGAATTTTTAAACAAAGTGTGTGCGCTTGTTTTATTGAAAAGAAAATCACACGTGATCATAAAACCAGTTTATTGAAGCTATCGAAAATCGAGTGAATTTATCGAGATTTTCTAGTTTAATTTTTATCATGATATCAGATAGTTTACATAAACTTAAATTATTTTAAAGTGTATTTCGATTACCTTTGAAAATTACTAATATGACAAAACTTCAGTTCTTTTTGAGATTGAACCAGCGTGCTACTAATAGCCAGGACGTGTTTGGTTACGGTTTCTCTAACAGTGTGAAGACATCATGGCTAATGCTACATTTTATAATTCAGTGGGCTTATATCGTTATATATCATATGACAGTAAATTTTATCGCGGACTAATTGAAGATATACAAAAACCTAAGGGAAGTTTAGGTAAATTTATGCAAATTAGGGACTCCTTAGAACTTTATCCTAATGGCTGCCAAACCGATTTTAACTCAAAACCTTGAGTTCTTTGAGCTATCAAAGTATAATTCGATCGCTCAGCAAAAACATAGGAAAACTCCTTTTCTAAAACTGGTTGGAAGTAAAGACAAATGTCTACCGATAGCACAGCACAATACTTGTATCATATTACAAGTCGATGAGTATTCGGAAAAGTGAACTTCTAGACTTCGACTCAGCGTACAAATAACATCATGGTCAATGCAAGACCCAGATTTTTCTGATTGTGGATCGTGAAAAGAAGAAATCCTCTGTAGAGCAGTTTCAAACTAGAGCGTTACAGTTCTCTAGTACTTTTTACTATTCAGCAATCCTTTATTTATGTTAACCCATGGTACAAAACCATTTACATGAATAAGCATGGTAATGCCTTCGAAAGCAGTTCGGTTGTTATTTTCACTTCCCAACTTGATAATTAAATATTATGTATGTAGTACGCAATTTTTCTTACTGAACATTAAAGTTAACAACCTATTCATTCATATGCAATTATTTTGGCAAAATAATACAAGTTTGTTAGATATGAAACAAACACAACAAAATCACATACCGCACATATTTTGATCTGCATTCGATTCTGTTATTCCTGATTGACTAGATTCTTGTTTCATTGAACAAATTAAATTAATGGTAGATTTCATAGTTGAAATAGAGTTATATTTATGAAGTTGATTATTCGATGGATAAAGATCTTCAAGTAATTGTTGTTTTTCCAATTTTAACGTCTCTATAATTTCCGTTGCATCATCTAAAGATTTTTGTGTTGAACTCAATTTCTCTCGTAGATAATTTCTCTCGTCACGTAATGATGCCCATTTCTCTCTCCAGCTAGCTGTACAATCTGACCACCATCTCATCGTTTTTTCAAGTTGAGTAGCACGTGAACGAGCCTAAAAAATTACATTTTGAGTCCCGAAATATGTTTTTATACGTATATATATATATCATGTGACAATACACATATATCAATATGGACTTATAGATTTGTGCAGAAATAAAAAAATACATTTTTGAACCATTTTAAATCCCCAAACTGAAATCCTGTTCACATGACATCGAGAAATGCACTCCAAAGACCACTCTAGTCATTTCATTGACTTGAGCATTATGTGTGTTATTTGCTAATAACAATAGTAATGATTTACCTGTTCATTCATTTTTGTAATTGAATTAAATTAAGTGATCACTATTTTCGACGCTTATGTCGAATAAAATATCAGGATAAAAAATATTCCCCATCTATCGGCCAATCCAGATAATTGCCGTGAATGACCACAGTCGAGAAAGTAAAAAGATGTTCATATTCTCTAATTTGAACACGAACTTGGATGTTGATTATCAAAATTAATAAGTCATTGTGTTGTTATTAAACATTGCTATAGTAAAATCAGATACATGACTGAGTAATAATAAAAATAGCAAAGATCTCAGGATTTTTCTAGAATAGTTAAATACTTGTGGGTGAACAAAACGCCCTCACTATTCTTGCGTTACTCTACATAAAATACTTTGGTCGACCAAAATAGCTTATATTTCATATAGATTCATATAGAGGGAATAAATTTGAATACTGAAAAGCGTTGATATTTTTTTGACTAGAACTTACCCATATATTATGTTTAAAATGAACAAAATATTTAAAACGTTTTTCAGTGTTAGATTATTAACTTTGATAAATGATCCATTGTCAAAATAATGCAAGAGTTCATATAGAAATTACATAGACTATTATTAAGGTTTTACGATAGAAACATTTGGTTGAACGCTTCAAACGTCTTACAAAAAACATATTCTGAATACCTACTTCTTCCAGATCCTTGTCACGTTGTCTGCATTCTGAAGTACAGGAACGTGGGTGAGATCGATTATTAATGCATCGAGAATGCTGATCAGCAACTCGCATCGGAATGCGTCTTTAACTACGTTCAATCGAATAACTCAGTGTAATATAATAATAATAAATCTTGTTACTGTATATGGCTGAAAAACAAAAAGAGATGAAATATTTTAAATTTCTTACAAACTGTTTAATGATAACATTCAGTTATCTTTGGCATATTTAGACGGTGGCGGAAATTATGTTCTCCACGCAGTTTCCCTATTTAAAAATTTAGTCCTGAATATCAGTGACATCAGTAAATACAACAAATCAACGAAGACAAACACAAATACATATAGTACTTGGATTAATAATGAAATATTTAACTGTAACATAAAATGAGTATATTTTTATCGAAACGACGTAAATGATATATGCTTAAACAAAACAATTAAAAATAAAACAGAATATGGATAATTCCGTTCATGCTTGCGCCTATGAAAATCAATCAACTTAAAAGTTTATGAAAATTGGATTTAACGTTCTATATATAGTGACATGTCTATTACTTAATACTATGTATTTAATGCAATAAGAAACGGGTTAGTTTGAAATCATATGAATGTGTATACATTTTTGTGTCAACTAACTAGTCGAGCTAAGAGTAAAACGTCATATTTATTCACAATGAAAAACTGTTCTTGGTACTGCACACATTTATATGTAACCAAATCAATTAAAACCACTTAGAAAACCTCCACAAAAACTTTATCATAGTTCCAAAATAAACTTCTAATCACTACACATAACAGTGGTATCTATATGATCCCTACACTATATACGTCATAAACCTCATAATCTTGGAAAAATGGAGTAATTCAATTCTATTTTGACTAGTGTTGTATTTCATACCTCATATCCACTGTAATTCTTGCATATTATTTACACTATGCTTCATTATTTTTAATGTATTTTAGAGGACTTTATAACGAAGCTAAGGTGAAAGGAGTTCATCTTTATCGTATCTCACCCAAAAATTAACTTGTAGAATTTTAAGAAACGAAAGTGTTCCCTGGGATATATTTTTTTGACAACTGAATATTTCGTGGAATGTAAATATCGATGGTGATTTTATTAAGTTTAACAACAAATAAATCAACTAAACAGGAATATGAACATGCAATTAAAAAACGGAATTTTAATATCCTAGTGCCTCTTAGCATCAAGTTGTTTTAACCTTTAACTAAAGTCTTCAGATAACACTACCCCAAGAGACAACCACTAGTGGATAACTAAATATATGACATCGGATCTAACAACGTTCGAAATCTTAGCATTGCAAAATACACTGCAATATTTCATAATAATTATCAACATATGACACCTTATTTCAGGGATTACTGAACCCCAGTACATCACATAATATTACACGAAATTCACCGAAATGTATGTTTTCATGTTAAACATCGCCATTATTTTAAATGAACAGGTCAACATATTTAAAAGCTTTAAGTTAGTTTGAAATAGAAAATATTGATTATAACCATGAAATGAAATCTTCATCCATTTACAGATCAATTTAAACATTTTGAGTGAAATCTATTCATCGTTTATTTGTTTGTATATTATTTTTTCTTCCTGACAAAAATTTAATTTTGGCTACTTTAAATATCTTGAATAATATTGATAGCCTAATATAATATGCTAACAAATTGTCTTAATGAACAATAAATTCCTTCGTGGTTTCTTTCTTTTCCACCAATATAAGCAAATCATTTCCACTTGCATCGTTGATGTTAAAACAGACGATAATTATTCAAACGTCAAGAGCTATCGTTTCGTGAAAACTTAATAATGATCAGATCCGACGACAGTAAAAAGAAAGGTCTGAACCTTGCTTACCATCTTGACAAACAAAATATTACACCTTCATCATGTAAATCAGTCCTGTCATGCACTTATCAACAATTGCCGTAAAACCATAATTTGCAGTACAAAAGTTCATTTCATATAACAAACATAATATAAGATATGCCACTCCCAAAGTAAATCGAGTAATAATATTTATGATTTGAAAACACATAGAGAAGACACTAAGTAATTTAGTGCAATAAAACTAAACATCCAGTTGAAAACAGCAGTATGTGAGTAATACCTAAATGCACCTTTGTATATCTCTCAACGGATAATATTCTCTGCTCAGCTATAGTGATGGTTTCTTATCTTATTGTTTTCTACGCAATAAGCCTTGATAAAAATGTGTGTCAGTATGGCGCTTTAGGCATATTTCGAACAGTGAATTTGATTAGTCTTCTACAGTAATCAAATAAACCTCGAGTAATATGCCGGTTTGAAGCGTGTGGTCTCTGCCTAAATAAGATATCTAAATATACATATTGAGACGTAAATGTATTGCATACTTAGAATTTTCGACACATCGTGGCATATTTTATAAGCACGCATACTGTTAAATTGCCTTTTGTTCACAATGGCTCTGGTATGTACCGAGTTAAGCCTCCAACTATACGAAGACAAAAATCTTAAACTTATGAGTAAGCGTAATATTCTAGAGTTCGGCACTTGCTTTAAAACATTATCTTTATTGATTCAAAGTTTCCTGTATTTACTTCAATATTTGCTTTATCTACAATTTCTGTAGCAATCTCTAATTTCTAGTTAATTCGTCGTACCTGCCTATTAAACCGTTTACATTCTGCACTACGTAAGATTTACAGTTTCCGAACGAACTACTGCCTTCAGACAGACTATAAAAACATTTTATAGGAAAATAAAAACAGTTCGTTTATCAAGACCACACGTTCCACTGTTAAATAAAATATGCTGAGAATTTTATTTCTGGCAGCAATGTATGAAGTGAAAACATTCTTTACTAAACACAGTATTGATGTCGCTGGTAAACCTTTATTTTCTGGATATGAGTTAATATTTTCCTGCGAATTGCTTTATGATCTCTCAACTACGTGAATAAGGACATTTATCTCCATTTTCAAAGTAAAGCGGAACCTGAACATTTGTTTCACTCGTAAAGGTCATCACACATCATTCATGCTTATTTTCTTGGTGTTTGTGAACACCGAATGTTAATTTTTATCAAATTAAGGGGCTTACTAAGAAAGCAAACAGTAGTATTTATAGAATGCAGCATTCAATATAACAACACCAGGTGTTATGTCACACAGTGGGCTATTTAGGCAGAGATTCCATCTATACTTCCCCCCCCCCACCTCTGATGATATTTAATTATGCAGTCATCTTATTTAAGTCTGCAGATGAGACGGTGTGTCAGACAGTGACACCGGCCCTTCTTAACATATGGAGGGTAGACATGAAGGCGAGTAATCGATTCTTGGAACTTGTTACCTAAAACAGTGATATCCTCACCTCCAAATGAATTATTTGAGAAAAGACTAGACACTCATAGAAGCATACTTGAAAAAGAATAACATGGGCTGTAGGCCTTATGTCCTAAATACACAAATCTAAAATAAATTATTTACATGAACTATTTGGTTTAAGATTCACTTGGTGCACAGCTTTTTAGTACAGGATACAAAAAAGCAAAAGCCTGAAGAAACGATTTTCATAAAAATAATCAAATGACCTTTATAAATAAGAGTGATAGAGGCGTATTTTTTCAGTACATTATCAAAGTAAACCTATATTCAGGAAATTCTGTTCCTACTTTGATGGTAATCGAGCAGCTGTAAAAACAACACTTCGACAAAAACTGGCGTTTATTAAAAATACAATGATGAGTGAGTTGGCGTTACATCTCCATGATTTGTAAAAATGTATTAAATACAGCATTCGTTACTTTCATTTGATATGTAAAATGCTAAGGTAAAAATCATTTCCCATACTCTTCGAATGATACTTCGTGGGCTCTTATATGCTTCAAGAACATAAAAATATTGTTCGATATTTGATTTCGACCATCGGCATACATATGCTTGCACATACCGACACTTTAGTGATGTTTTTGAAAATATGCCGCTATCAAACCTATGAATAGATTTATTTTCAATATATTTCAGCTCTTAAAAGCTTTAAAAAAGAGTACAAAGTCATTTTACGACATATATATTCAATAAATAATACACTAACCCCACATCATTACGTAAAATATTCAAAATAGTACGCAACATCAAGGTGGTTTATTAATCAATACAAAAAAATTGTGGGTCACATAATACATGCTGGCCTAAGTGATATCTGATGACTTGATGATCCACGAACTATCGTCACGAAAAATGTTGTAAATCAGAGAAGGCTCACTATACATTCTTGAAAAAGTATAGATTGTGAAACAGTCTAGTTAGCTTATACTGTTAAATCAGTTACTTAATTTCGTTTACTTTTAAATAACGCTAGCTTGTTTCCAAAATTGAATCATCATAGTGTGAGAAAGTTTTCGATCCCAAGTGGCCACTGGTATATCCTTCCCAGTGCCCTGGTTCATCACAATTTTTCCTTATATTAAAGGCTCATGTCTCTTAGTGCCGTGTGAGCCACTTTTGTACAAGAATCATTATTATCAGCTTGAGATGACCACACAATTAGCGGAATTTTTCGGATTTTCTGATTGTAGACCACTAATTGGTGGTGAACGCACTTGAGTAGAACGGGAAATATGTGATATCTTACTCTTGAATTGAACATGCATATCGTAGTTTGTGCTTAGTTTGGGTTACTCCGTAATGGTATCCATATAATCTTAATAATTTAGTGACTGCAAAACAACAAACGAAACTTTACCAGAATTGTAAAGTTGCTTATTAGAAAGTACAGACGAGAGATATGCAGAGCAAGAACACTGGCGAATGAACTGCGTCATGGATTACAATTGATTAACCCTTTTTTGCTGTCTTTGAAAAATTTCGTTGGCTAGTTCAGTGTTTAGTGAGCCATCGTTTGACAAAAACCTAGACGAACGATTTGGTTGAACGTCAATATTATTACATTGTCAGGGCAACTTCATTGGAAGTAGTAGTTGATCGGTTCGGAGACATCCATCATTTAACAGCTTAAAACTCAACTTTAGAGCTTGTAACTCATCATGTTCAGCCAAGTGATATAAGACAGGTAATAAATCTTAAAATACGAAACAAACCAACCTTGTGTTGTGTACTAAATTTCAACTCTAAACTGATTTTCTTAAACGGTTAAACAAACCTCACAGAATTTACGCTTGTTACCCCTCATGGAGGAACATAGGCCACCCACCGACGTTCTCCATCAAACTCTGTCATGGACGATCCATTCCAGTTGCTTTTCATCCTTTTCATGTCTGCCACCAGTTCTCAGCCCAGTGTGTTCGTGGCCTTCCTCTTTTCCGTTTCCTTTCAGGATTCCAAAGTTGGGGGTTACCTCGCGGTGTAGTTTCAGGATTTCCGTAACATCCAGCTAAACCTATCATGTAAATAATTTAAACCCATTATGTAATTATGATTTTGAATATCACAGCTTGTAAGCGGCTGACAAGAATCTACGAAATAAAATGTATTCATGCTATTCTGCTGGAATGTTTGTCCTCATTCTTTTCAAAATGATAAAGGGAACTATGTGTATGAGATTTCCGTAATATATGTCCTATCCACTTCTAACGTTTTTACTTTATTTCCTCTACAGTTGGAACCTGGTTCGTCCTCTCCCACAGTAAGTTGGCGCTGATGCTATCAGGTCAAAAGACATTGAGTATCTTGTGTAGAAAACTAGTTATAAATACTCGAACATATTTGATGATGGTTGTGGTAGTTCCGCACGTTCCAGCTCCGTACAGTAGAACTGTCTTGACGTACGTATTGGAGATCCTCACTTTGATATTGGTTTATTTTGAGTCCCATATATTCTTCAAATATATAATTATAGCCCTTGCTTTACCAATCTTAACCTTTATGTGTGCATCGGATCTTTCTTGTTCATCGATGATGCCGTCTGCGTATGTGAAAGTATCCATTTCTTCCAGTTTCCTCATCAATAATTATTCGGTTTGTCCTCCATTTTGTACTTGGGGATCATGCCTTTTCCCTTGTGTATGTTAAGCACTACTACTGCTACACTAGCTATTTTCGTCTGCATTTGTTTGTGTGTATAGGATAGAAGGGCCAGGTCATCTGCGAAGTTCAAATATTCTAATTGACTCCGAACTGTCCAATGTATATCGTGCTTCCTCTGAGATGTGAAGGTCTTCACAACCCATAAGATTGGGGGAGAGTAAGCAGTCTTGTTTGACTCCGATCCTTACTTGGAATGCGTCTGTCAGCTGTTCTCCATGCACGACTTTGCACTGTGGTCCGTCGTATGAGTTCCGGATAACGATGACGATCTTCTCAGGTACACCATGGTGTCGAAGACGTTACCATAATGTTTTGCTATCCACGCTGTCAAACGTCTTCTCATAGTCAAGGACATTGATGTGTAATAAAAATAATAATAATTTATTCTCAAATAACAGTTTGTTACATGAGGCATGCCAGTTTACAGGCAAGATCAAATTGGTACTTTCGTGCCTATAGGTAACCCTCGTGCTATTGATAGAAGAAACCGGACAAGTAGTGAATTGGTCTTTATTTCGATCTTAGCGCAGTCACAGTGGAGCGTGGAATTATATGTTCAGACAAACTAAGGCTTTCAACATTCAATATAAGATAATAGGGAATATAATGCTTATACAAAATAAGGAAGTGAATGAATACTTGAACAATACTGTTTCGGCATATGCTTGGTTGTTTGGGGTCAACTCTTAACCAACCAACCTATGCTGTTACATTAGCTTCTCCCTAGAATCGACTTCCGTAGGAACGTCGGTTCGATTAACCTATCTATCAAAAACACCTTAGTTCTATTTCTCATCCCAAGGGAAAATTATCAACTCGCTCAATGTTTGACTTACAATCAGCGGCAACTAACGCTGTCAGCTGTCAACGATAGTCAATGGATGTCTATTCATTTACTAGCTTGTCATCTTATTTTGTAGCATGTGATTTCTTCTACAACTATCGCTGACGGTTTGTTGCGTGCTTTCAAGAGAGTGTGAGACTGTGGAATATCTGTAAACCGTTTGTGAAATCTTGGATATGCGGTATTGGGTACCTATCTGGTACGGTTTGACGGTTGAGGGCTCTGTAATCCCCGCACGGTCGCTAGTCACCTTCATTCTTCTTTGGGACCATATGCAAAGGGGATGCCCATTGACTAACAAAGGGACGGATAATACCCAATTGTAGCATATAATCAAACTCGGCCCTAGCGATTTTGAGCTTATCTGATGCTAGTCTCCTGGGTTTTGCAAACACCGGTTAACCTTCGGTTTTGTAGTGTGACTTACTTTTAGTTTGTCTTTAGAAGTCTGTGGGTTCGGTCTAGTTAAGTTTGAAAATTCAGCGAGTATATCTTGGAATTTTGCTATTGTTATTGGAGGAGTTTGCATCAAGTTAAGAGATCTGATGTGGCTCTCTTTGCCTTTTGTGTAATACGAAGTTTCTCTTAGTGTTAAACGCCGTTTCTTGGTGTCAACTAGAAATTCGTATTTCTCTAGAAAGTCCATCCCCAGTATTGCCAGATCTAAGTCGTCTACCGTGAAAACCCAAGGGAATTACCTCCTGAACCCCAAATCTAGAGTTAATGTTTTCTGCCCAAATGTCGCGATTTTAGTTTTATTTGCAGCTTGAAGTGTAATCGGGGATGTTTCTTGACTAATTTCAGTTTTATTTCGAGGGATGATGCTAAGAGCAGCGCCAGTATCTACCAAGAAATTCAAGCCAGAGTTTCTGTCTCTAACATAAAACAAGCGACTGTTTAGGCGCCCCTCCTCAGTTGTCGCGACCTGGGGAGAGGTTACTCGTTTTTCGCTGTCTTGGAATTATGCTTAAACCAGGCGCATGGTTGCATGCACTTGGTTGAGTTGACACCAAACGTCCAGTGGTACCAACAAAACTGCCCAGATTGTCTGGACATTTGTGACCTTTTTTGGGACTTGGATCGTGGTCGTTGTGGTGACCTGCTCACGTTTCTATAACCAATTTGCATTCTGGCGACAGCCTCAGTGAGACTCTTAACACTCGCAATGAGTCCTTCTATGACTGTTACAATACAATATCCACTATAGTAAACTACATAGCTTGGTTGATAATTTATAAGATATGAATGTAGATGGTTTTAATCAGTACCACAGTTGGCGCGCTTCATGAAAGTCGTGTTGCGAATGTATATCTGATGGTCAAGGATAGGTCCGTTGAAGGTGGGAGCTTCTAAATGTCGCAACCTTATGTCCCTTTGGAATGTCTAAGGCTTTGAGGATAGTGCAGGATGAAATCTTTCGTACCATATCACAAGGGGGCTGAAAGAGAGAGCAAGTAAACGAAAGAACGAGAGGCAGAGTAACCAATATTCATGAAGGAATGTTTAAGGTATGATTACTCAGTCTAATTTTCTTTTGTTAAGGTATTTGCTAAGAAAGAGCATTTTAACAGGTTAAAGAAAATAAGTGTTAACAAGGTATGAGTGTACATACAACAGACAAATGGAGGAGATTCAGAAAGGAGCTGAGTTTGTGTAAGACCTATCGCTGAATACTGCTCGTTCTTATTTTCCAACCTACGCGTATCTGATATACTAAAGGTGGAAGGAATACAACGAGACTTCACTCGCAAGGTAATTAAGACTGACTTGGTCATTGACTATAGTTCCCGATGCCAAATCTTAGGAATAGCACCCCTTTGGAAGAGAAGGCTTAGGTCTAATTTGATTCTCTACTTCAAACTACTCAAAAACCTTACTTATTCAACGTGTAAGATAATTCTTGCCCGAGATTCACATGAATACGGACTTCGAAACAAAGTATCTACGGTCAAAGTTGAGAAATACAGATCAAAAACTCGGGAAAACTTCTTCCTCACCAAGTATGCAATAATATGGAACAGTCTTCCCTCCGAAACTCGCATGGCAGATGAATTACATACGTTTGTAAAACTGCTTGATCAATCCCTCACTTGCACTAATCTTGCACGTACGAACACATCTGCACCCCACTCAGTCATCATAGGCTCTCTCCATGTCTAGAACCAAATGGACTTCAAGTTCAGTTTGCCTTATTTTTCCTACTTTGCAGTTGTATTAATTACTTTTTCCACCCCATTTCTTCACTTGAAGTAGACAGGTAACTCAATGGACCTATCATTACTGTTAAAATAAACTCGGTCGATAAGGGACACTCACTACCACCCTAAAACGTCAAGAGGACCGCACAATCGGCTGCCTACTTCCAGTGGTCTTGCATCTATGGAGCCTGTTACCAATCAACTGGTTAGGACAACAGAAAATAACATCAGCACTAAGTCACTGTGAGTCCCTTCCTGTTTATCCTGTATTAACTTTTTACTCTTCAGTACACTATGTTGACTAGCAATTAGTATTATTTCTCCACTCGTTCTCATATCCACAACTCATATACTTCTATACTTTTTCCGCCTGCTTAAATAAACAACTATCCTACAATATACCCTTCTTAACGCTTATACTCTGATTGGCAAACTATACTTTATACTATAGTCAACAGAGGCACTGCATCGATGCTTTACCCACAGTCCATAGCTTGTAACTGTCTGATAAGCTTGTAAAATGGTACTTATAGAAATAGTGCTTTCCAACAGTTTTTGAAACAGAGGATTGTGCGAGGAATGACGTATATACAAAAATAATGCTAAATGAGCCTAACATCACAAAAGGAGGGAGGGTGGAGTTACTGACCAGCAAGCATTGATGGTGAGGGCGATAACTTCAATCCACCCATGCTTGTGGGGACAGAACATTTTGTATGTATCAGGCTCCTCATGACTGAGAATAATTCAATCAATCTGTGATATAGATTGTTTTCCTACGCTCACCACTCAAACTCATGTTTCCAATTTTATGCTGGATTAGCTATTCTACTAAGACAACCCATAACATGCTAACTCGGATTTTTACACTAGGATTATGTGGCTGGCATCGGAAAAACGAAAAAATGAAAAAAAAGTTAGACAATAAAAGATGTAATCATTAATATTCTTAACACTTCACCCTCTATATACACACCCTTCTTATAAACCGCTTTCCTAGTAACAGCCTTGACTTCCTTTCCTTCATGTGAGCTTACTCCAACTTGTTAAACATCACAACTCATTGTTCTTTATTAGTACATTCTATAATATGGAGCCTCTGACTTCATTTCACTAACAAGATATAATATGAATTTATTCTAATTTATTATACCTCTGTCCGTTCTACTACACTATGTTAAGCAACGTTTTGCGTTCATATCCAAGTGCCTTGCTGCTCTTCTGTTTCTCTTTTTTCTTCAGAATCTTGCTCTGAGAGCACGGCTATGAAACCTCTGACGTTTGGAACAAACTTGATGTACGCGTCTTCTCAAGGTCATAGTTTACAGCAAGCGCTCTACGATTTCACTTTATAACAACTATAAACTTAATAAGTTGGGAAACATTCTGTGAACCAACAAATGTTGTAATTTATAGATCATGCCTGTAAAAACGGTGTGTACCTGCACATGCAGAAATATATATTATTATTATTATTATTATATTATTATTATTATGTGTGGTTATAGAATAAAATATAGTGCTAGAAACATTATTGTGATATACAATTGGCTATCTTCCTTTTTGATCGAATCTTTTAGATCTCCTTTCATTTTTTTGTACTATTTTTTTCAGGTATCATAGGGTCTTGAGTAGGCTTCACATATTAGCGAATTGTCTAGTTTGCTTGTAATGGGATTACTGTGTAGGAAGTGAAACCAATTCAACATTCGTAACACGATTTAATGAGGTATTTTGCATGATAAATCTGCATTAAAACCTTAAGTTCGAGACATCTCACGAAACCACAAGGAGCCGTAATTAAACAAAATGTTCTGCTATGCAGACATGGATTGAAGTAATTTCCCCACCATCATGTTTGCTGGTCAGTAACGCCACCCTCCCTCCTTTTGTGATGTTAGGCTTTCTTACGTTTGTGGTAAGTATGAATACTGCTTTAAGAAAAGCCCATGGTTGGAATACACTGTCTCTACTAGGTCCATGTTACAATCAAATCAGATAGTCGAAAAGTCTATTTTTATGGGTTAGATGTCCATATAGTATATCACACTGCTATAAAAATAACTAATGGTTTAAAAAGTAAGGACTAATAGCAGATCAAAAGATATGAGAGGGTATAAAATTGTAGAAAAAAATATTTCAGGGTAAGACAAATAAAACATTGAGAAACTCACAAGACTTTGTGGTCAAATTTTGGCCTCAGTAGATCAGCATCCATAAGATTAGTGAGTTATCTGTCTACTTGCAATAGAAAAAAAGCATGATTTTTAAGAAGAATAATGTACATTTAACCTGTAGAGAGATTTGGGAACTGAAAGTGTGGGTTAGGAGCATAAGGCCATGATTAATAAACAATGAATAATAGGAAAGGATAAGCCATATATTCTGTGATTTGGTTATATTCATATTAATAACAGTCGAATTTGTTATAATCTTGTTCTTTCTAGATACTAGGCGGTCCGTAATCAAGTGCCTCATTGGTGGGCGGGAGTTCAAGGAAATGTTGAAGCTCTTTAGAATCTAGAAATAGTGTTATTAGCTTTTTGAATCTGATAAGCGTATCACAGTTACGGATAGGCATTGGCAGCCTGTTCCACAATAAACTATACCGTACTGTAAAAAACTTACAACGCATTTGTTTTTTGGTGTTTTACGGTAAGCAGTGTATATGCGTTGTTTCTAAATCTATAGGCTGGTTCATGGGTCATAGTCGGACAGGACGTTAGAAAGGAGAGCCCATATATCGCTTTGTAGAGAAATATTAAATTGTTCTTTAGCCTACGGTGCCATAAAGGTTCTAAAGAGAGGTGCTTACATCTATCTGTGTAATCGGGATTCGAGTTTCATCCTAGCAGTTGGCGTGTGAAACGTCTTTGAACATTTTCTACTCTTATCTTGTCTGTGATATTCATATTAGAGAAGACAAAATAGCAGTATTCGAGGGAGGGTTGTACACATATTTTGTAGAGAGTAAGTTTACCCTCTGTTGTGAAAAAGGTTTTCATTATCAAACCAATTAGCCGTCTAGATTTAGAAATAATAGAGGAGTCATGTTCTTCAAAGTTCAGGCTTCCTGTGTAATTAATTCTTAAATCATGTACTGATTCGAGTGTTTGGAATCCACTTTCATTTAAGTGAAGTTGCCGTTTATAGGGACGCCTTCCAAAGTGCATGATCCCGCACTTAATGAGGTTTCATGGTAATTGCCATTTTTCACTCCATATAGTTAAGCTGTTGAGGTCCTTTTGAATCTAGGATACGCTTTCGCTTAGTGTCTCAGGCTTATAGCTGTATACTATTTTGTGTAGTGACGAGTCCGATTCAATTCATCGCTCGACGACGATCCACAGTGTCGCTATTTGGTCTGTGCACGACCGATCCTTATGGAATCCAGCCTGTTGATCTAGAAGCTTGACGTTTATGAATCTTCCACTCTGATCAATAGCACTGTTGGAAACGTTCCTGGTATTGATAGCAGTGTGATGCAATTTTAGTTCTTACAAGCTCTGAGATCTCCTTTCTTTGGTATCTTGATGAAGTGTTCATCTTTCCAATCTGTCGATGGCACTTCTTTCTCCCAAATCTTTCTGAACAGAACGCAGAGCATGTTTGTAGTTGTCTCCGTTCCTGACTTTGGTGCTTCGGCTGGTACATTGTCAGGTCGTATCGCTTTCCCACACTTGATTTCTCAGATGGTCATCCTGATTTCCTCGATCAATAGTAGAATGATATCTATAGGAAGGCCTGCAGGTGCCGTCTCGATGTCCAGTGGATTCAATGAAGCTGACCTATTTAAGAGTTTTTCAAAATTTTCTACTTATCTTCTCCTCTGTTCATGAGTTTCAGTGACTGTCTTGCCTCCTTTGTCTTTGACTAGTCTCTATGGTTTACTATATTTCTGTTGTGACTTTATGGTCGGTTAATTATCACGTAATCTGTTCGCCAATTAAAATATGACTTATCCGCTCTTATACTGTACTAAACCAATGACGTCCGACAGGTCTGATCAGCCTAGCGTTACATTGGACCGTTGACAGCCTAGCCCATCCAGCTGAGTCCAAAGTGTCAACAACAGCCTCTACTATGAGAATCATTTGTTTCATGCAAAACGCAACGCACTATAAAATATCAATTAGTAATTATACAAAATAAAGCCGAAAAGTGACAGAGAACGTGGAAAACAGTAGCCAATAAACTGAACAGTACGTCGTACAATAATAATATATAGATCAAAATAAAGCTAATAACAAGGAGAATATAGACAAACATATTCTAGTTACTCAGTGTTTATACCATAAGAAAATATAGTTAGTGTTAGTCCATTAATAGGTCTCAGAAGTTAGTCGTACTTTAATCTTCACTACGATATAACAATTTCCCTACCAGTTTCTTCGTTGTGTCATATAGTTGTTTGATATTCCCTTCTCTGACAGCTTTTTATGCTGTCATTGCTAAATCTTCCACGTATTTCTGCTTCTCGGCTCCAAAGCTCTTCTTCACTTTCTTGCTTGTTTCTGTGTATTCAGCTTGTGCCTTGACTTTATCTATTCTTGTTCGACTGTTGTTAATTGCTGTCTTCTTGTTCTTCTTTTCTTGACTGTTGTCTAGAGTTTCGATAGAGATCCATTCCTTATGATGATGCTTCTTGCTGTCAGGAACCTCTTGACTTGTTGAAGTCAAAGCTTCTTTGATCCCTTCCCAGTTATTCTCCATATTAGTTTCTTCTTTCAGTAGATCTTGTAAGGCTCGGAACATGTTGTTGAGAGCTATCTTGAATTCTTTGAGTTTGACAGTATGTCGAAGTAAGGCTGTATTGAACCTTTATAATGCTATTTTCCCAGTTGTCCAGTGTTTTTTAAGCTTCAGATTCACCTTGGTAACCACCAGTTGGCTGTGATCTGACTCTATGTCGGCTCCTCTCTTGGTTCTCACGTCTCCCATTGATCTTCTGAATTTTTTTTAATGATACAGAAATGATCAGTTTGGTTCTCTGTAGTGTGATGATCAGGTCATTTCCTGAGCACTTATATATGGTCGACTGCAGCCTGAAGAAACTGCTCTTCATCGTAGTCATTGATATCATTGGTGAGTGCACAACACTGGATAAGCTTAATTGTGATTTTCTTCTCTATTTCGAAGGACGCTTCTGCATCCAATAAATTCCCATCCAATAAGTGCTTTTCGTGTTTCTTCGGACAGCATCAGTGCATCTCTCTGCGGGTGCGAAGCTTTTTACTTCTACATGACCAGAGTTTAACAGCATCTCTCTCGAAGCTAATCTTTCTTATCCAGCTTTGGTCTAATGGACTTCACTTATTCCGAGCATCAATAAGTTGTATCTCCTCATTTCCGCAGCTATTTGACTAGTTTTCTCGGTCTCCCTCATTATCCGAACATTCCATGTACCCATACTAACTGTTGCTCTGTTTGTAGAAGAGGCATCGGCCTCATGACTCCCGGATGATCTCGGCTTTTACTGTGAAGTGTCATAACTAGTAGCCAGTTGATTTAATTTGTTTAACTTCATTCATTATAGATATGCATATATACTTTTTTGAATATATTCACTATTTTTGCCCCTTTCTTTCTTTATTCACACGCATAAATTTATATTAGATCAAGCCTTTGTTTATATACATTAAAAACTGCATGCTGCACATATATTTTTGAAACCATACTCGTCCACACACAAAATCACCCAGTGAAAATCTATATCTTTTAACTGATTTGTTATGCTCATCACAAGTTCGTAAGGTTTGTCTTCTGGTTTACTGGCACCACTACTGTAAAATATTCAGGTTACAAGCAACCCTAAATGAAACTGTATGTTACAGAAATAAGTCATCAGGAAATAATCATGGTGATAACCTGCTTTTACAAATGTGTAACTTGTAACCAGAACAGCTTCGCGTTATTGAGCGCAAGTCATATTACCCAGTAATCTTAATTATTATAGATGGAAGAATATTCGAACTTTTAAAGAAACGGTTGGAAAGTGAGTCGTTTAATCACTAAGCCACTGGTTCATGATACTATAGATAAAGAAACCCTAAGGATTAAAGAATTCTATATTATAATAAGCGAAATGAAACTGTGTCGTACAGAATGGCGTTGTGGTAGATTGATAACCATCAAGCACTTCAAAATACAATGAAACAGCTGTTCGATGACCTTTAGCAATTGTATAACATAATATCAATTTCGGATAAAAATAACATTTAGTTATCAACATTTTTTATCTTTTAAATCATAAGTTAACAACATAATACATTTTTTGCATGGTAACTCACTGATGAACTGTTTCAGGAACACTGTGACTTCTTGATTTCCCCGTTTGAATTAACATACTACTTAACTGAATTGAAACAAAGAGACAATAAAATCTCATGACGACTGACTTGATGTTTTTTAATGATTCAGAAATGATCGATCTGGCTCGTTATTGCGTAATACGGTGAGAATCATGTAGCTTTGTGTATATGTTTGTGGGGGAATATAGTGCCATATATAGTCATTTTATTTCAGGCATGTATGACTGTGAATCTGTCACCATCCTCGTACCTTTCCGCTGGTCCATGTCGTTTCATGATATCTTCGTACTTGATGTTGTCCATTCCGGCTTTGGCGCTCAGAACTCTTATCAAGATTGTCAAATCCCTTCTTGGGAACTTCGCTATGATTAATTGCAGCCTCTCGTAAAACTGATCCTCACCGTCGTCATTGATATCGTTGGTGGGTGGTAGACAATGGATAACATTCATTGTGATTTACTCACTCTTTGTTTTGAAGGATGCTTTGATGATCCTGGATTCATGAGATTCCCATCCTATAAAAGTATTTTGTGCTCCTTTGAATAGCATTAGAGCAACTCCCTGGATGTTTGGAGCATTTTCTTCTTCGTGATCGGAGTATAGCAGCATAAATTCTGTGCCTAACCTGTGCTGTTCAGCTTGAGTCCGATAGGATAAGGTGATTCCGAGTACTGCCGATTTGTATCCCACCATTTAAGTTGCTATTTGACCGGTCCTCCCGGTCTCCCACATTGTCCGGACACTCCATGTAAATATCAAAATTGTTGCTCTAGTTGTTAAGAGGGCATCACCCTTGTGACTTCCGAAGGATCTTGGCTTTCATCATGAGGCTTCATAATTCTTGTAAGTGAAAATACCTCAACTCAAAGATCAAAGTTTAAATGGTTTAATTTGTTGATTTGATTGGCGTTTTTTAGCAAGGCTGCTTTGTATGAGATAGGGTTGTCGACCCCATGCTCAACTCTCTTCTTTTATCCGAACTTGGAACTGACAGTAATCTTAGAGTCGCTACAGGCGGAGTTAGGCGTCACAAAAATCAAGTAGAAATTATAGAAATGAGCCTAAAAATCATAAGGTAAGAAATCAACTGATTAACTGAACGACATTCTGTTTATTCGAACAATGGCTAATAACCAGGAAATCCCGGTGTAGGTAGCTTGCCCGTGCAATCACATAGGGCCATTTGGATTTAAAGAATGAGGAAGCTCACGCGTTTCAAAGTGAATGTATAAATTGCTTGTATATGAACGCTGTGGGTTTTCCGAAAGAGTGGATGAGTTGAGTGAACTCAGCAATGCTAACAACACTCATATGATTAGAATCTCTGAACCATGAACGTCTTCTCAAACTGCGTAACAGGAGCTAGCAGTACCCTGTATGCCTTTGTTTCTCAACAATAGAAGAACAGGGATGGGGGTGGCAGAGTAGCTCTTTACCTATGATCATGTTTGGAAGCTCACCCTGTGTACACACAGGAATTTACCAATCTTGATGAATCTGTATAATGCTAAGTACGACTGTTTAACACCTTGAGGTGTCCAGTTATAGTTGGCTACAGATAGTCCATTGCGGACACTGAGTTGTAAAATCGTATTGTGGGAGGATTGTCCGCTCTACTCACCTTTATTACGCTCATATCCCGATTCTAGGGAACTTCAACCCTTCAAAAGTCAAGCTTGCTGAACATACATTAGGAATAACAACTCTACTGAAACTCGGTTCGTCAAACTCATCGAAGATATGGGATTATTCGAAAATATCAGGTCAGTAACTCATCGGAAAAGTAGTTAGAAGCCATCGTTCCTAGAATGTGTTTTTGCAAATAAAGGATTCCTAATCGACAACCTCTCAATCTTGACTTCCCCGAGTGAAAGTGATCACGCCATCATAGCCTTCAGTCTTATCTGCAAAACTGAGCTAAGTTATCCTACATACAACATGGGTTTAAATATCAAACAGGACTCTCAGAAGTGGACATGAGAGCTGAATTGGTATATTGGAAGCTGGATCATCCAAGTAAAGACACTTCTCCTGATTGTGATATGGTTCATTCTTCCATAATGAGGGAAGCAGCTTCAATCTTGTGAGAACCGCTTAGCGTGATGTTCACACATTCGCAAAGCCGATACACGGCACCAGAAAGTTGGAAGCTGACTCATATTACAACAATTTTTAAGGGAAGCTGACTCAGCGTGTTTTCAACCTACAGGCTTGTAGCATTTATCCCAATGCCTTCAAAAAATATTGAACCTATTATATGTGACGGTTTACGCGACTACTTACTATCCATAAACTTCCTTTCACCCAAAAACCACGGTTTCGGGTAAGTCTGCTCTTGTATAGCCTACTTGCTAACTGCAGTAGACAGGTGAACAACCATCCTTGGTCGCAAGCGAAGGTTTGACATCATGTGCATTTACATAGTTACGCAATACAGCAGAAGAGACTATATATCCATCTTATATTCCTTAAGAGTAGCCATATCCCGGGATTTGCCGCCGACTGAGATAATCTAAGCCACTGTCTAGGAGTTCCAAAAGAGGAAACTTGTCATATTCTTGTGGACTGAGGACAGTATCTCGCTTACATTTACTAATTTTATTTTCCCTCATAAACGTATCTAGGTTCTTACCTGGAAGCATCGATGATTTATTACTGCTAGATAAGGAGACATGTCAAGCAGGAGTCTCTTTAATTTAGTCCAGAACCATTTGAGGCTATATGAAGTATGCTGTGAAGACATTGGATTTTGTAGCTGGTGCTCTTGTTGACTAGGTGCGTAGTTTTAAACCTTGCGTTACCGTGTTGTTCAGAAGATAGATGCAATAGCTGTAACCTTTATTGAATTGTCGGAGTTCATTTTTAGATATAATTACACTCAGTGTGTACGGCATATGCGCCTTATTTTCGAGCCACGAGCCTAATTTTTACAACAGTAAACCATATACATAGGAACCGAGCTAACAATGAAGATCTTCATTGTTAGCTTTTCAAACTGTGTATCTAACGTGAAATTTATACTGCTAATTTGTCTTTTAGTGTAATTCAGTTTACATATACGAATTTAAACTTTCTTTGTATGCTTTATCCGCGAACGAGTTAAGGTGTTAAGTGACGCGAGTGTGAGAAATTGTTCAGGAGATCTTCGATAATGACATTGTGTGTTAATAGCTGGCTCTTTGAGTACATAGCTTAATATCGAGGTAATATTCAACGGTGCGTTTTCAGTTGAAATTGATCGTACGACACCGGCAGCATATTCAATGAAATATCAATGTATGGAATTTGTTATAGTAAATCACATTGTGTCAGTCATTCGGTTACAACATAGGACCAGGCACATATGTGCATCGGTTCAAGGTGCCACACTTCATCAACACAGCAAGAAGAGCACCGGATTCACAAGCAATTAACTCAATGGTGTAATACATAAAGGAGAAATTGCATATAAGAATGTAGTACAGGAAGAAAGAATTGGTTCGTAGAAAGAAATATATAAAATAATTTTAGTCTCATAGTTTAAGAGAAGACAAAGAGTGTATACACCCACACCATTGTGGTCAATTCTGAGCCATGTTACTCAGAGTCTCCAACCATTGGTTACGATAGTCACGCGGACCCCAACCAAGTAGTCTGCATCTACCAACATGGCTCGAACTAGGAGTTAGTGACTTCAAGCGTTGATGCCATGTTTTGGTTTGGCCTCCCCTAACCTTCTTCCAACCATGCCCAACACTAGTCAGCATTGCGCGTCGTGGTAATCGGTGTTCGGGCATACGTAACACGTGGCCCAACCATCTCAGTCGATGAAGATTAACAACCTCATCAACTGATTTACCATCATTACCTAATACCCTGCGTCTAACCTCACTATTACTTACCCGGTGGTCCCAGCAGATTTGAGCAATATTTCTAAGTGGTCTGTGGTCAAATACTAATAACTTACGAGTATCTTCTACTCTTAAAGGCCATGTTTCGCTGCCGTAAATTAAAACAGAACGGACTGCCGCGCAATATACTCGTCCTTTTATTGATAGACGGAAATCTCGCCCTCGCCATAGGTGACGTAAGTTGGCAGAAGCCAAACGAGCTTTTCGAATCCGTGCTGAGATTTCGTCCGATACCAGCCCATTAGGGCTGATCAGACGTCCAAGATAAGTGAAGTTGTCGACGCGTTCGACCACTTCACTCCCTATCCTTAGTTCAGGTGTTGACGCAGATCAGTCCTGAAGCAACAACTTGCATTTAAAGGGAGAGAAGCGCATTCCAAACATCCTGGCATTGTTGCTCAGTGCTACCAGAAGACTGCATTTTGTCAGCGTCTTCACCAAACAGGACTATATCATCTGCATATTCTAAATCGATAAGTGGACCTCCTGGAAGGAGATCAATACCTGAGAATTCAGTCGACGATAATGTTATTTCCATCAGTAGGTCTATGATGAAGTTAAACAGAAATGGAGAAAGTGGACAGCCTTGACGGACACCACTTGAGGTTGCAAAACTAGATGACAGTTCGCCATAAGCTCTGACTCGACTAGTGGTGTTCGAGTAAAGAGCCTTTACAAGGTTTATGTACTTCTGGGGTACGCCTTTCAATGACAGACACTGCCACAGAATCTCGCGGTCTACCGAGTCAAATGCTGCTTTTAAGTCAAGAAAGACCACCATCGTCGGACGCCGATAAGTATGCCTGTGTTCTAGAACCTGACGAATGGTGAATATGTGATCGATGCAGCCACGACCAGGTCTGAAGCCAACCCGATTTTCTCGTGTTTGAAGTTCACGAGTCTTTGTTAAGCGTCCGATAATTATCGAGGCTAGTATTTTAAATGCTATATTAGTCAAACTAACCCCTCTATGGTTGTCACAGGATGATTTTAACCGTCTCTTATATATTGGGACGATGTGATTATGACCAGTCAGATGGAATAACGTCCAACCAGATTTTAGCTAAAATATTAGTCAACCTAATTGCTAAAATTGGACCACCATCCTTAAAAACCTCTGGAGCCACTCCATCTGGACCAACTGCCCTTCCTCGTTTCAGATTAGCTATAGCCTTCTGAACTTCAGCTAGAGTCGAGGGACTTACTTCAATGTTCCATTCACGCTGTGTCGCATTGTGTACATTTCCATTAATGAAGTAACCTAAATTTTAAGAAGTGCCAGACCGTTATAAATGCCAGGTTACTGGAAGTATATAATGGTGACTTGAAGATTTTAGTTCATGAGTTTGTTCTACTTGTTTTATCGCTTTCTCAACGGTCATATTTATGTGGTATGTCCTGTTCATATATTAGAAAAAGTTTAATATCTGTCCAATGTCTTTATCCGCAAAATAGGAGTATATTATATTAAACGGCAATGGAAATAATCATTTGAGCGTAGAATAACTCTGTCTTGTTGAAGATTACTTCATAATGTCTGCACTTCTCACCTGTTTCCCATAGAGTTGGTGTGCTTGCCAGTTATGGTAACTCCGTAAAAGGCACCCCATATGCTACAGACTTTTGTTTCTTCGTCCACCAACAGTCATTTACATTAATGATCAATGTTAATAATCCACAATCTTACCGATTCCCAGCCTGGCTCTTCAAAATACGTACATGTCAGTATCGTAAGTCGTTAAATAAGTGTTACTGGCAATACCGGCTTTTCTTATCAGTTGTATGAAAATGCTGAATATAGTTATTTCTATTGAAGGAGTCGCTTTCTATATAAACACTCGTTTATGGGACCAGATCCCCACATATCTAATCATATTTGCAAACCCGTTTGATACCTACTGACTACGCCTTTGTTCCATCAATTTCTTTTCTCCAAATAAAACGTTTGTAAAAATCGTGTATGTAGGTGAAGAAAATAAAATGTATGTACAAGATTCTGAAATAATTAAACACTTACACTATGTACCATGAGGTATTTTTGGAAAATGGTAAATATTTTCTAACTACTCGTTGATAATCAATTGAGAGGAACTCTGGACAATTTTCGGGTTTATCCTCAACTTGCGACTTGTTTGTTTTCAATTATACTCTGACTTTCGTATTTTGTCGTTATTCACAAAATTCTAGGCGGTTGGTAAAAGTCATTTAAAGCCCTAGCTATTCATTTTGAACCTTTTACGCTCATCTGGAAGACTGTTCTTGAACCCTTAAGTAATCGTGCTATCTACCCATTATATGTAGATCTGTTGTCTTTTTAACTAGCGAGTCAGGTGGCTTTAAAATGAAGAATATGTCGTCTAGCAGTATTCACTATTTTCGGATAATCTTTGAAGTATTAAGTCAGTAATACTGTTATATAACACCTACTTTATTTTATTTTAGATTCTAACGGTCCTGTCTTATACGATACAAAATGTTTTTAAAACCATTCTCCGTGAGATCTAATTCTCAAATTAAGTCTTGTGAAAAGTCAGAGCTTTATTTATTTCTGTACTTAATTTTTATTTATAGGAAGCAACTTCTAAACTCATTCTATGATCAGTATGAATTAGATCCTACAAATATTTTGGAAATCTTTAAAACAAAAGATGTTCACCGTTTAAAAGTTATAACTTCTTCAGAAATAAAAGTGAATATCTACAAATTTGGAAATATTCCTTTAATTATTGAAAATGAAAAAGAATGCCTCCCCACAGGTAGTTTTTCATCTATAGTTCATATTAGATAAGTTTACCTTCTATGGCATCTGCCGAGCCTCCTCCCACACTTCAAAGTACATGAGAACTTAGTTCCCGTTCTAATGAAAGGGGCTGGTAAATACAGCTTTTTTAGATTGAAACATTTTATAGACCTTATGCTTCCGGGAGTAGTAACTGATGGTCCGATTCTCCCTTATACATTTAATAAGATAGAGAAGGGTGTTCTTTGTTGTATCAGCACAACTTCCAACCGGTAATTTTATATATTTTATGTTTGATGTAATATAGCGCACCAATAGCTATCGGGCACACAGCTATGTCAAACTACGATATGTACATGAGTGCCGGTAAGGGGAAAGCTGTATCCGTGTTTCATGTTATAGGCGATCATGTGTGGTACGTTTCAAAGTTTGTGTTTTCAATTTCTTATGAATATGTTGTACATTTTGTTTTGCCATTGTGTTACACAGTTCAACAAAATCAACGGATATCCTCTATCCCGTGCTTTCAGCGGGCTATTTTTGAAGTTCTCAACTGTTGCGTAAGTTCCAATTCCTGATGGTCCATACCATTCCTCAAAATTTTTCAATGCCGATTGTTAATCGATTTCAAAATTTCCAGATCTACTTCCAAAGCACCTTGACAACTGCCTTCAAGTGTAATACCATATTGAACCACTCAGATAATTGTCTATTATACAAACATGTTAAGTAAAGTAAGGTGGTCATTTGATGGTTTAGCAATGTGTAGAGAAGAATACGTTTACTTTACTGGTGTTTCTCGATTCGTCATGTTTCGATGAAAGTCATCATTTTAATGGCACAAGACATCAGATATCATTAAGAACAGAAGTTCAGTGTTGACGTTATGGTCGTCCATTTTATTTCTATGGAACGTTCGAATGCACCTTCTAACTAAGAAAAAATATACTGCGGTTATGTGCTTACTTACTGTCGTTTATTTGTATTACTTGATATTCTCTCTCCGTTTTTTGTTGTAATATTAGTTCGTTTCGTGCAGGAGTTTTTCTGGTGCCCTATGGTACCAAACTTTGTTTGTTCTACGATTAAAAATAAATTAAAACTGACGCGTTCCACGTGGACAATATTTACAGCTAATTATATTTACAAACGTGTAGTTTTGTATCCCCTGAGTCCTATTTCTGTATCATCTTATTCTAACAAATTATCCAATAACAACTTGGATCAATCACAACTTATTCAACTAGCCTATAGCGCTTTTGCAAAACACATTACGATGAAGCGCTCCACATTTGTAACATAGCAGTATGTCCCCATATTTTCCTGAGTAGTTTCAGAAGATCGTTGACCAATGTTACCACGCTTCATTCCCATAGTTTTATTTGTTTTCCCTGAATAAACTTTTTCTATTCGTTATTCTTGATTGAGTTTGATTTATAGATCTGTTGTGTGCTATTTTCTATTTGTACACGTTTAGTTCCCTGGTGTCATCATTTAACCGTCCCATTCTCCCGTGGCCTATTATCGATGAGAGTTCTCCTAAAACAAATGAAGAAATAGACAATGTCGATGATGGGTCGAAGTCCCCAGTAAATATATTGTCTCAACAAATATCGGACGATAAAAATATCAGCGAAGAATTGAATGATCTTTATTTCAAAGAAGCAGTTGGTTAGTTACAGTATTCATTTGCTAGGTGATCAGTATATTCATTTATTTTATTGCTATTATAATTACTTAATACTCTTCTATATTTTAACAGTGAAAAACAATGATGTAGAAAATGTTAAACAGTCATCCTCTTGCATAGAAAATTGCTTATAACCAGAAATCCGAAGCTTTGTAGTATTTATCTTATTGGTGGATTCGTTTGACAACTGATTTTCTAACATTGTTTGTTTCACAAACGTCAGTCAGCCATCATTATCCCACTCCAAAGAACAGTGAGAGGAGAAAAAAACGAAAGTGGAGTTAATGTGAACAAATGCAACAAATCACTAAACTACACAAGCTGGTGGATACGAAGGATTCACCTACGACAACTGGAAAACCCTAATTCCAAACCAATAGTGCACATGGGCTCCATAATCCTGGGGGAACAAATGGCTAGCGTGAGACTGTATCTCCTAGCGTTCCTCCACTGTCTTGTAGATTGGACCTCTGGCTAGAAGGTCCTGGGACTAACCACATAAGAAAACCAACTGCTTCGGTTTGAGTGCACGGGCAGTATTTTAGCCAACAAATAAACTAAATGATGAGTGCAACTCGAAAAATTATTCATGCTCTGATTCTCATTCTCTCCAATCATACTCAAAACTATTCGATAACATTCTTTTTTATTATAGATTGCGTTACTTGTCTATTCCTTTATGATTCAACTCATACAGCAGTTCACCTATGGTGGAAATCTTGTCCTATCTAAACGATCTCAAGTCACTGACTGGTCGAAAGTTGAATGCTACCACTGACATTAGAGGTAATTGTCATCTCATTAGATTTGTGTGAGGGTTGTGATAATGCCCAGATGCCCAAACCGAAGCAGGTGGTTTTCTTGGGGGGCCACACCCGGAGCCTTTGACCTAAAGGTCTGATCCACAAGGCAGTGGAGTAACGTAAGGAGATACAGTCCCTTGATAGCTGATGACCAACGATTGGTTCATACGCCATTTGTTCCCTTAAGATACTAGAGCCCATATGCACCATTAGTTTGGAATCAGGGTTTCCCAACTCCCCTAGGTGGACTCTCCGTGTCCACCGACCCGGATAAGGCGCCGGATTTTCGCCTTTACTCCTCTCAATTTCGTAAACAACACCCCCGCCACGAGAAGGCAGTGAGTATGACTTCCCTGGCAGAAGCTATATACGCGTAGCCATGTGAGAGCATTTCGAGGACAATGGTCACCCCCCCACCTTCGGCCGTACCAGGGCATTCGGGAGCCCAATATGTGTCGCACATGTATCTGGTGCCCCCTTGTACCAATATTTATGTGTTCAAATAAAATAAAATAAAAATAAGAGCTACCACCGACTAAGAATACTGAAGTAGTCTTTCTGAAACCACGTATGCCATTCAAACTCGCTTCTTTCAACGTCCTCACACTAATGCAGATCGGACAACAAATAGGGTTAGCTGTGTCTGTGGAAAATCTCAACATCGATGTCTATTGTCTATCTCAGATCCATTTTCAAGACTCTAGTGAAATATTACAAATTCGTTCACCATCTGCCGCTTCTCAAACGATATTTCGTGTCTGTTCATCCGTGGACACTGTGAGATTGTCTGGTTTTGATGGCGTTAATGTCGCATTAAGCGCCAGAGCTTACGCAACATTAATCGGCTGGAGGCAGCTTAAACGTAGGCTGATCAAAAACTTACACAAGAATCGTGAGCAGTGGTGGATAGCGAAAGCAGAAAAGATGAAAAAGGCAGCAACGATGGCTAACAGTAGACAACTGTTCAGAATTATCAAGGAAATGGGTATTAAAAATCCGGCTGTTAGTGTAACTAGATCGGATAACGCCTACCAACAAAGGCCGAGTTCTTCATATGGGTAAAGTGCGGTCAAACGGATGGTCACACTGTGATCCTATCTGTACGGTTTCGGAGATGTAATATACGTAAATGACCGGAGAGGCTTGTTGTTTTATTCAATATAAAGTACGAACATTGATAGCTCCAGAATGTAGTTCAGAGCACAATTCGAGACCATTTCGTAAAATCGAGTTGTCAGCATTGATGATTAAGTCATAATAATAAGTGATGAATGAATTTGATCGTGAACAAAAGGGTCTTGAGTACTGTTGGTATGTGGACAATTGTCTCTCCTCGGTTGACTGCACTGTGATGAGGGATTTCCTGAGTTATCTGTAAAGAAAACCGGAATAATAGTAGTGTTTGCGAATTGGGAACGTGATCCCAATGCCTAAAGGAGAACTGCTCGAGGTTGGTTGCATACGGTTTTTAGTGATAGTTTTAGATGTGCTAAATCCGTACGTACAAGCCTTAGCGCGGGCGACAAAAATCCACAACATCAAGTGTGCTATTTTTAGTGCGGGGCTTTTGTATTCTCTTTCCGTTTTAAGGCAGCAGTTTGTTGTAAAACGTCGACCAACGAGCGTCATTTGTGGCGTAGGCGAGATATCCGTCTACCAACCAAAGACTGAGTTTGCTGTGCGGCAGCTCTCTCCGTTCAACTTCATGAACGTGAAACATGGCCATTAGGAATAGGGATGGGTGGTCGATTGATGAGGTAATAAATATTCACCAACTGATATGGTTGGGAAATGTAATACGTATGATAGTAATGCAGAAGTTCGGCAATGTGAGTTAGGACACAGCGAAGATAATTCGGTCGGAGTCACCATCTTGAAACACCGACTTTGGTGGTTTGGACATTTCTTACTAATGTCGTCTCAACGAATTTCGCATTGTGCATCATTTGCCGACTCTGGGACTGGTTAGAAAAAGCGGTGAGGTCAGTGCATGACATGGTGTCGTGCTATAAAAGAAGGCTGTACAAGGCAGGCTTCTGTCAGTCCTTGTCGACTCCGTGGTTGTGGTCCTAGAGATGGTGCAAAACAATGGCTTGAGACGTTGTCAGAAGTGGTTCAGAATAGAAACCTGTAGTGATCCTGCTGCAACGTTCTTTTACTTCATGAAAATGAGAGTAACTTCTTTGACTGAAAGAGTTCTTTTTGATTGTATTTTTCCTAACTGAACTGCTTCTCCCATCATTATTATTTCAGTTTTACACATTAATTTCTGTTCATTGTTGTTCTTCCTTTTTACTATATTCGTTTCCCTTCCTCTATTTTTTCACAACCTCATTTTAATAGTGCCTCCCTGCACCAATATTTATATTTTCAAATAAATAAATAATACACTAGCTGTCTAACTTTGCAATCGTCTCAGTAAAAAAAGGAAAGGATTTAACTGTCTCACAGTTGATACATTGATTTTTCAAGTTCACTGATTGGTTTAATAATTTCGTATATGCATATAAATATTACTGTATATTAGAGTAAAGCCTGATGAGAATCTAATTGAAAACAATATTGTTCGCTTATATATGTTGTTCTAAATTTACAATATGGAAATATTTGAAATTTTAACATTCAGTCGACTGAATAAATGTGTATTCAGTCAGTGATTTAATTTATAAAATTAATACTACCAAAATTTGAAATAATTCGTAATAAAGACAGTCACTTTACTCTGCTTAATTTTAAGGATTATTGTATATGATCTCTGACCATTGATTTCACTTTTCTTGCTTGTCCCAACGCCAAAGCCCACTGGTCAATAATAATCGACTCTCCACATATTTTGGCTTAACAGACTGAACTTGTCTTCCTATATGCCTGTTTGCTTCGACATCATAAGTTGAGGTTGTTGTTGATTAGTCATGTGCAGCATTAACTATCTTAACAGTTGCAAATTCACAAAACGATACATCGAATTACCCTTTGTAGCTTTTATCCTCCATCTAAGTGTGACATTTGTACTTTTTTAGTTTTATTAATCATTGCCTGGCTATTCAGATGATTATTAGCCTTCAATTTCTATCTTCAACTTTCTTTTACCACAGCGAAAATGAGCTAATTCCATTCATGTCTACATTTTTATGCATTCCTGTTTTCTTTTTACAGAGTTACAACCATCACTTGATCTTGATAAAATTCTACGGGAGTGTTTTTTGAAAGGTCTTAAGTTGATCAAAGCAAATCAACTTCCAATACCAGTGAATATTTTCTATTCTCAATACGTTCTGGTGCATAAGTAAGTTCCTCTTTTGTTAATAATAATATATTGGTGATTTCTTTTCAAAAAGTAATGGATGCTTACTATTGTGATGATTGTTTATTTGCTGTAGAGATCTAAAGGGTATTTTCAGTGTAATTAGGTTAGAATTACAATTTTCTACCTGTATGTAACCCAGCTCACCTTTAAGCTATATTTTTTAATGATGACCAGTAGCACTACTTGATTGCTCGAAACGATATAAGTGGAGCACAATGTATGCAAATCAGAGCTATACACATAGATTCAAATTTTATGTGCAAATACCGTTTAAATCAAAGTATTTGGCCTTAAGGTAGTAGGTAAGTTGCAAGTCTGTATCAAATGAACTAACATTAGAAGGAATGAAATATTGAACTGATGTTACATCGTCTCTCAACATTCAGTTGTTGCATACATTCGTTATTTTTCTTGAAGTAGAACTCAATAACATTGACTCACTCGGTGTTTAACACTGTCCTACACTGATATATGTTATTTCTATGATCAGTATTCACAATACCTATCGAAAGGGATTGACTGTCTAGTACTTCACAAAAGTTAAAAAGTTTTGTTTCTGATCTTTTAATTAAGCATTGATACATAATACCGATAAATGTTAGACTAGGAAACTCCTTATTTGTCAGCTTTCTGATAACATCATGTAATAAAAATACATTTTAGTAAATATGCATTATAAACCAAAACTGTACAATTTTCAGTATTTTCTTCCCTTTAATCAAACAACCTATTCTACTCATAGTTGATTAAATTCCTTTTTAATTATGAGAATAATGGTGTAAGTTTCCATAGTTTATTATTCATTTATTATCATTACAGATCTCCATCAGTGGATCTAGATATCAGGAAAACAAAATTTAAAAAGGTGAATCATTGTTTGTGTTACAGCTTAACAATTCATTAAAGTTATAGTAACCATATGTTAAATTTATGAAATATCTTTAATAAACATATCTTTTAATAAGAATGATATGAACAGTAATTCTTTTTCATGAACCGAAAATTAAATATTCGAAAATTCTGTATTATTTCCGGAGTTACATGTCTTGTAAGAGCTGATTTTATACCACTGCTGTTATTACTGCTACATTGTTTCCATTGAGCAGCGTCCAAATCTACCACTACTTATTGGCAACTACTTAAATGGTGCAAAAGATAGGAGAAAATACTGAATAGGAATAGTAAAATGAAGTGAACTTCCGTTATTTATGTTCACATGTCCACAGTTATCACAATTGATTAAACTTTCTAAGTAATTAAAGTACTTGATACTCTCAACCACTGCCCCCTCCTTGGCCAGATTAGACATCCATAAAAACCTGTCATAATAAATCTAGCATTTAATAGTACCAAAAGCAATAGTTTTAACTATCCCTCAGGACATTCAAAAGACTTTATTTAATACCATCTTCATTAAACAGAACTGTGTCGCATATGTACTTCAGTTCGTTACACAGATTTCTGAGTAATTGGAAAGTCAAATAAAAATAGTAGTATCTACAGGTGCATATTCAGGACTAAGTTAAAAATAATGAAAGAAAGAGTATAGAGAGTGTTCTACTTATATGCTTATTCATTCAAAAGCACTCTCATAAGTAGGTTATTTTTAATGTAACTAAAATATTCACTTTGCGATTGTAACCGGAGTATAATCAAGTGAATTGTAGAATTTTTTCAGTAGATACAATACACGACTTAAAATCGTTTCGTAATGGGTATCTATTCACTTCGAAATCTTAAACGTCCTGTTGCAGAACGTTTTAACTATTATATTTATCATTCTTTTACTAATCCACAGTTCAACAACATTTATTATTGGATGTTCCACTATTTCATCTACCTGTAAACTTCTAGTAGGGATAAGAATATAACCGACTATTCATCTTCTAATTAGGATGAATCTACTTCATTTTCTGTTTTGTTAATCTAGGTTGGCCTATTTTTAAGAGCTATGCAAGATGAAGGTTTCGTTGAGGTGACTGAACCGAAGTCTGGTGTATTGATGTTAAATCATATTAATAAAGATCATATTGAGTAAGCGTGGACAATTTTTAGTGTTTCTTCAGTCGATATGTTTTTTTTGACAAAGTGGATTATTGAATCAGTTTTTGCAAGGTCACTTCAGATTTATGTTATGAAATGCTGAATAATATGTTACGTTTGGCTTTCAATCAGAACTTCGCACTTTCAAACACAGCTCTACCTACTTCGATTTAGGCTGTTGGGTGATATCACTATCTCATGCACAAAACATGCGATCTAAAACCAAATATATAAACATGTATCTCGGTAAATACATTACACTAAAACATTGTATTTTTATTTTACTTTTGAACTATTCGTCTTTTTAGGAAAACACTAAACATTGATAACGGATTGTATTAAATGTATATGGGTGTGATTTTTAGTTGGATTTTCACCCTTTAATTTCACATTATTGAAATTCCGTTCCTAGGGGAAACAACGCTGGTCCTTACACAGTATGTGTCAGTTCAAATTTAGTACACAAGTATTGTATTTTAGTTCTAAGTTCCATTTCCTTTATTTTCTGTATCGGACTTCAAACTTTCATTTGATGTCTTCGAAACAGTATCATGCTAACTTCCTTTAAACCAAATAATATAATGTTCCGCACTGAGCTGCATCTTTTGTGGAATGACTAGTATTTTTGTGAACGAGGACGCAAGTGGGGACAATCGGTTTACTGTTTAGCACAAAGTTACAGAATATTTTGGTAAAATGTGAGAACCATACACTGAATACTTCATTTGCGAATTTCCATAATTTTTTCACGTTCTGTATGATTCTTTCAGTCCACAATTCCTTTCTATTCTTTTCAACTCAATCTTCTTAGCCTTCTGTTGCCAGGTTTTCCACTTCCGATTGGTGTTACATACTACTTACTTCTGTCATAAGTAGCTTACACAACAGTATTACTGTCCAAAAAGTAGATTGGGCGCTGTTCAAACTTGTTACTCAGTAGTTTAAAAGTGATCACCTAAACTACCAGGACTTCGAAATACTTTAGTTTAGTTTATATTACTTGATATCATTAGCTAACAAACGATTGCCATGTATATACTGAGTGATATCACTTATTTCTTTTCCTTTTTATGTATGTGTTTATTCGCATTTGATAAATTTGAAACCTAGTTCTAGTCCCATAATTAGTCTTTTTATGATTTAAAGAGCTTGAACCAACTAATGCTCTTTCCTTGCATTCTGCTGAACGTAGTACGTAAAATCCAGAATCAGTGCTAAGGGAACATGATGAGCTGAAGTGAATATATGTAGGTATATATCCCAGAAGACTAAAGTGTTTCTGTCACTAATTTATGATTTAAGATAATTTATTATGTGGAGACTTTCATGTTATCGATTAGCTTACGCTATGTAATTCATCACAAAAGTTTGATCATCTTTTTTAAAATTCCATAATCTACACTCATCTAGATTACGAGGAGTAACCGTTCCTGCTTCAATAATAGATCCTAAAGTTGAGTGTCATTGGCCAGATGACTATATGGGCCCTCCCCAAATTGAAGATATTCGAATAATTAAAGGACCTGTTACAGCTTTATTTTCACAGTTTGGTTATAAGTAAGTTTATCTTTTGTTTCATTAAAATTATGAACCGATATAATTTAGACCATCATTGAAAACCTGGAAGCACTAGGCGGCCTTTTTGTCTTGCTACGGGATTCGGCAGTGCGCATCCATGATTCTGCACGCGGAAGTCGAACCCAGAACTTTCTGTCTCGCGTCCAAACACTTGATATCTAAATCACTAAGCTGGTTACCAATAGTATTAATGTCTAACCTCGATCAATCCACGAAATTGCGCGACCATCTTTCATTGTCTGTGGTGGGTAACTGCCTCACCCCTTGCTCTACTGGTTGCGGCTTCTCACTAGAACCCCGGAAATTTCCTCTTGAAGTTAGTTACTAGTGAGCATATGATAATTTCCAGTATCGGGTTGCGGAGCTCGTTGAATTTCATTGAAATCATCGAAAACCTGGAAGCACTGGATATATATCTTATTATCTATTCTATACATTTTCTAGAAATGTAACTGCGAAAATATGTCCTTAATTAAATAAAAGTAAGTATATAGAATTTCATGTTGTTAGATAATGGTTTGAATCCCAACCAAGAATAATACGTGCGCATTTTTCTGTGTACTCAGCCTTTAACCAAAAATTATGACGTAATTGTTCAATAGTATTTACTAAAATTCCTGGAAGTAAATAAATCGAGCTAGATTTATGTAAAAATACTCCATCCCTGTAATGATAAGTGCCTACATAATGAATGTCACTTTTTTGCAATCTGTTATTTTTTATGATTTGGGTTAGTGGTTCCAGTTATTGAACTTTTAACCAATTACACCACCGGTCGATATGTCGTTTCGTATACTTTGATTGATATGACCATCTAACATTGTTTGTCTTCACACAAAAAGGTTTGGTTTAGAGTCCTGTACATCAGTTTGGATTTCACCATTTTAAATTAGAATTGTTGGAATTACAGAAAGATATGTTTGCCTTAGAAAATTTTTGTGCTACTGATGAATCCAAATGCAGATGGAATAATTATGGATACTTTTCTAATCCAAATTTACGCTTTTAATTTTTGTGAAATTAAAGTTTACACAAGTAATATTCTCACTAGTTAGTTACAACTTAAAACGTGTAGAAATAGGGACGTGAAATGGAAGCTTAGTAAAGTTAAATGGAAGTTAGTTTTGTTTGTTGTAAGTTATTCTTAATGATAAAGTATGGTATAAAAAAACACGTTCTGCCAGAGAAGCATGGGTTTTAAAAAATCATATCTCAAAAATATACATATGCGCTACACATATCATTCGATTTGTGTGAAAGCTTTGATACTGCCCGGATGCCTAGACCGAATCAAGTGGGCCACTTCCCGAGCTCTTGACCTAAAGGCCTAATTCACAAAGCAGTGGAGCTACGTTAGTAGATGCAGTCCCATGGTAGCCGGTGACCAACGATTGGTTCATACGCCATTTGTTCCCCTCAGGATATTGGAGCCCGTGTGCACCATTGGTTTGGAATCAGGGTTTTCCAACTCCCCTAGGTGGACCCTTCGTGTTCAGTTAAGGCGCCGGATTTTCGCCTTTACTCCTCTCAATTTCGTAAACAACACCCCCGCCACGAGAAGGCAGTGAGTATGACTTCCCTGGCAGAAGCTATATACGCGTAGCCATGTGAGAGCATTTCGGGGAGAGTGGTCTCTTCCCACCCTCGGTCGTACCAAAGCATTTGAAGGCTACTTAATGAAAATAATTGATGGCTACCTTAAAGTTTAATTGTTAATTTCAGTTGTATCAACCGAAACCTACAAACGCGTGCACAGCGAACTTATACCTATTTCATTTGAAATTTAAAAACCAAAATGACTAAGCAAAAATGGATGGTGGCTAACAGTAGAATCCGGGACGTGCGTTTCTTCCTACTTGAGACTCGTCAACTGGATGTACCTGCATCCCAGAGTTGATGCTCACTCTGGGATTTGAACCCAGTATCGTTCGCCCCAAACGCCATCGCATTATCCACTTATCTACCAGCTTGTGCAATGGGGCGTAATTTTAATTCATTTCGTATTATTTGTTTGAATCTTCTCAATAATGTTTAGGACCGCAATTGATCAGTCTTATTGGAATATGTATTCGAGTCACGGGCTGAACATCAACTATGGGATGCAATCACGTCCATCTGATGAGTCCCAAGTAAGACGAAATGCGCGTCCTAGATTACACTGCTAGTCACTATCCATCTGTGCTTATAATGTTTGTGACTGAAGGCAATATCGAGGCATCTCGCACAGGATACACATATGCTAATTGCAGTCCTAAACATCAATGGGAAGATTCAAACAAATAATACAAAATGAATCCAAATAACTAAGCACGTTTATAAGGACATTAAAAATGTACGACATTATTCATAGAAATTCAATTACAGTGATAAAATAACAACCTTCAGCTGCATATATTCTATCCTTTCCACCCAGAAATTTACCGAATATACATAAGAATTGAGAACAGTTTAGACGAGTTATGACATTTATTCATCTGATGACAATTCGACACACAGTATCCAGAAAATTAACTAGAATAGAGTTTTTTAACATGCTGCTATACACGTTAATGTTTTGGAAATACGCTTACGTAAATTACCTCCATCACCGAAAAACCATCGATAAACAATGAAGTCTCGGATTAAAGCCATGAAAAACTATTCTCACAAAGTCTTTGAGGAATTTAATATTGAATTTTGAATCAAGTTTTATAATTTCCTTCAAGAGGTCCAGACAAAAGTGTTCAGAAACCATAAGAAGACTTTGTCAAATCTCAACTATTTGAAGGTATTCCTGAAAATTATGGGATGTTTGTGTGCAGCTTATTAAGTCTTAACTTGCGTCGAGTTGAGATGGAACCAGTTTCATTTGGATTGAAATTTGTATAATCAGTTATGTAAACTAAAACCAATAGATGAAGAAAATCAAAGTTGGCTGAAATCTGGTTTTGTTGATATTGCCCGCTAATACAAGAAATCTCAGATTACACAGTGAAAAGTCTTTTCTAAAGATCACTAAAAAGCTTTACGGTAAAAATACTACTAACCAACACGCTGCTTTAGTCCCAAACGGTGACTAATATTCAACGATTAAGGATTTCATTGTGGGAATCTGTGTAAATAAGTCACTAAATATTAAATAGGTTTACGTTATAATCCTAAGTAAGTTCTAAATTAAACAGTTTCAACTTGATCTATCTCCCTAAACTTATCAACCATTTTTTCTGTTCCCTAGATCAGGTGAATGTATTAGCCAATCAGAAGCTAGACGAACTATTGATAACTATGTTCGAAACAATAAGCTTCAGTTGACTACAGATCCGAGGTAAAAATGCAGGATATGTTTTAGTGCTTATTTGCTGAATAAATATGTTTTTCTCTATTATTAACTCTTTTGAGCTAGTTCATAAGCAAAATAATTTTATTAATTTCTCAGTCGATTTCATTACTTAATGATTATGTCAATTATCACAGCATTCACCTCCTTGGTTATCTTATCATAAAGTTGAATATTTCCCAATAGAACATTTCTATAATGTTCAACCATTGTATGCTGGTAGAGTATATTTGTATACTGTTTTATTTCTTATCGTTTTATCTTATTTTACGAATATATCAGTTGTGATTTAAGCAAAAATAAATGACTCATGATATAAATGCTACTATGACAGAAGTTGCATCTGGCTGTTCATTTAGTCTTTAACCTCACCTCAATGACATTTTAACCATTATTTTTACTGCCAACTTGGAATGAAGGAAAATTTCCTCTTCAACTGACAATAACTATAGAAACAACATTTGGTTACTGAGATGAATATTCACTCTCGGGCCTTTGATCGTGAAACTGATTATCATTACAGGTATATAAATAATGAATATTTGATCGTGCATGATTCCAAAAAAGGTACATCCATCATTTTCTCTTTTAAATTGTTTTTATTATCACTAACTTTAAATTGACTTAGCTGTACACAACTTGAAGATTATTTATTTTTCTTAAAGATTAGTTCATTTAGACAAATTATTAACGAGCATATGTGAGCCGAAAACGTTTATTGAATCCCCTGAAAGTACCATAACAAATCCAATTTTTCACATTCGTTTTGGTGATCTTATTTCTCAAGCTTTAAAAAACTTAACTACTGCTTATCGTATAATTTATCCGAATATGTCCACCCCTGTCATCTGGAATAAAAAAGAGCCACCTCATATACATTTGTATACTGTTACGAAAGCTGGAAAGAAATTGGTAAGTTACCGTTTGTTTTAAAAGCAGTGATAGCGATCAACATTTTCTTTATATATCACAAAAGTTTTTCTCGAGCACAACTGATTACCAAAACTAACCTGTTCTTCCTCAAAGAACAATCTGAAGAATGACCTTTATCGTTGTTAGGACTGTCAACTAACTTTAAGTTCAAAACCTCTTAATTAAAGGAGGAACGAATTGAGCGAAGAAAATTCTTTCCAATTAGTTCTTCATCATGGCTCTACAATAATGATATAGTACTCATCGAGTGGATACGTTACATAATAATTATATAATGACATTTAAATTAACATTGAGTAATTGGAAGAAAGAGGATTATTAATATTCAAAGTAATCAAGGAAGTTGTTACGTTGCGTAATATAAGAAACAAAGAAGGAACAGAATTTGAACGGATGGTCAATAGGATAGTAGTTACGTAAAAATCAAGAGATGAATGTTGAGAAGTTATAAGGTTCAAAAGCAATAGAAACAAAATTACGAAAATTTAAAAAAAAGAAGTGGAAGAAGTATGAAAAATAGTTCTTATGACGGAAATTTTATACTGAAGGCCAGGGCAGAGAAAGTGGTTGTACGAATTTCCTTTAGATGCTAAGGTCAAGTTTGTAAACATGAATTGCTATGGCTTCCGCAATGTGCAAAAGGCTCACTCGTAAACCATGTGGTAGATTTGATGGGATATGGTAGATAACCTTAAAAGCTTTATTCAATTCGACTTGATGACCTGTGTCAACCAAGTGAGAGAGAATAGAACTTTTAATCACTTTCACCCGTCCTTTGCTTAGCCATGTCGGATGATGTTCTGTAATGCGGTGACGGACCTGCCGAATTGTACGCCCTATATAACTGGCTCCACAGGAGCAGTTGAAACGATAGATACACATAGATTTGGCGAATTCAGGCAGTCTGTCTGTAATGGATGTTCTTATTTTCGGGTGGTTGTAGAAGATGACATTTAATTTGGCAGCATTAAACGTTTTTTGTACAGCTCTTCGTAGTTTCTGAGTTATGACTTCTTCAATGGTGTCATTTATGAATTGTAGTTTTATGAATAATACCTTCTTGGGGACGGTGGGTATTTTTGTCCTTGTTTTCTTCTCCGTCATATGTTTGTCGATGAATTTCATGGTTTACCCATTCAGACTGAGTAGGTTACGAATATTGTTCAATTTTTCTTCAATGGTGTCTTCACAGCAGATCATTCTAGCACGATGTGTCAAGATTTTTATCAAGTTCCTTTTGTATCTGATTCGAACTGCACTGTGGAAATGAGTGTATTGACCTGCTGTTGATTTTCTGTGTACCCTTCTTTTTATAGCTCCGTCTGTTCTTCTAGTTAGTTGGACGTCTATAAAAGATATGCTATTATTCTGTTCATCTGATGTAAAGTTAATTGATGGATGAACGTTATTAAATATATTACGTAAATTGTCTTTATCATTTTCTTTTTCTAATACTATGAAGGTATCGTCTATATAGCGATAATAAGTTGGTAAATGGGTAATTGTACTTTTAAGTGGTCCATTTTCCAGTTTTGCAAGGAAAATATTAGCCAGTAGAGGGCCCAATGGTGATCCCATGGCGACTCCATCTAGTTGTCTATAGTATTCATTGTCAAGTCTGAATTGGACGTTCATAGTGCATCTAAGAATTAACTGTTTTATCGCAGATGCGGGAATCGGGGTTTCTATGCGTCTCGCCGTTAGTTCATTGCAAATAAAATCAACCGTTTCGAGTAGTGGAATATTAGTGAATAATGATGATACGTCAAGTGATATCATGAAGTTATTCTTGACTGATAGATTTTTTATGTTCTCAACAAATTCAAAGGAATCTTTGACACTATGTCTGACAATTTCTTTATGTAATGGTTTAAGAATTTGCACCAACCATTTTGCTAAATTATGATACGCTGAGTTATTCATATCTAATACTGGTCGAAGGGGCAAGCCACTTTTGTGTGTTTTTGGTAGGCCAAATAGTCTTGGTGTAATTGTTCCTGTAGGTTCCAACATTTCGAACACATTTTCTGAAATAAAACCTTGTTTTTCTTTCAGTGAATCAGTTAGTTGTTTTTCAATCTTGTCTGCTATGTCGTTTTTCACAGCCAGTTTCTGAAATTTGCTTTTATCATTTAGAAGGGCATTCATTTTGTTCATGTAGTCATTTTTATCCATGAGTACTATCCCATGTCCTTTGTCACGTTTCGTGATTAATAAATTGTCATTAGTTTTAAGTTTTCTTAGAGCCTCTGTATATTTTTTTCGTCAAAATCCCTTTCGTGTTATGTCTATGATTTACGTATTTAAAACAACAGTCGACTAGTGTTGATTTAAATATTTCGACATTATCTTTTGATGAAGTTACTAGTTCTGACGTTTGAGCATAAAGATTTTCGAATTGAATTTCAACGTCCATTTTATTGACTGTTTTCTTAAAGTCACAAAACTTAGGGCCTAGTGATATTTATATATTTATTTGAACGCATAAATATTGGTACAGGAGAGCGCCAATATATATGCGCCACACAAAACAATGAGAATTCGAAGAGAGTAAAAGGTAAGGAGCGTAAATAAAAGAGAACAATAACGAAGAGATTGATATAAGGTAGTGTAATAATAATAATAGTAATAATGAGGGAACGGGAAGGTACAATCAGAAGAAATCTTTCAGTTAAGGAAGACACAACCACTTCTTATGAAGTAAGTAAAATAACTTTACAGCAGGATCGCCACTGACTTCTATTCTGAGCCATGTCTGATAACGTTTCTAGCCACTGTGTAGCACCATCTCTCGGATCCCAACCAGGGAGTCGTGAAGGACCAACAGAAGCCAGTCCTTTGCAGCCTTCTTTCATGCCACGACACCATGTCATGCACTGACCACCTCTCCGCCTCTTCCAACCAGTCCCAGAGTCGGCAAACAATGCACGACGTGGAATTCTCTGGGGCGACATTCGTAGAACATGCCCAAGCCACCGAAGTCAGTGTTTCAAGATGGTGATACCAATTGCATTATCGTCTCTGTGCAGTTTTGTTGAGCATAACACTAGAGAAATTGTGTATGTAGTGATCTGGATTAGATGGAAATTTCATTTCTGGAATTTGTTTGTCTAGATCTCTCTTAAGTTTCATTCTTTTCTTTTCTTGAGTTAACAACCATCGACATAGTCCAGATATACTTCTCTTAATTTATCAGGCAGGTCTTCTACCGCGTAGGGCATCGCAGTCCATGTTTACAAACTTGACCTTAGCATCTAAAGGAAATTCGTACAACCACTTTCTCTGCCCTGGCCTTCAGTATAAAATTTCCGTCATAAGAACTATTTTTCATACTTCTTCCACTTCTTTTTTTTAAATTTTCGTAATTTTGTTTCTATTGCTTTTGAACCTTATAACTTCTCAACATTCATCTCTTGGTTTTTACGTAACTACTATCCTATTGACCATCCGTTAAAATTCTGTTCCTTCTTTGTTTCTTATATTACGCAACGTAACAGAAGCCAGTCCTTTGCAGCCTTCTTTCATGCCACGACACCATGTCATGCACTGACCACCTCTCCGCCTCTTCCAACCAGTCCCAGAGTCGGCAAACAATGCACGACGTGGAATTCTCTGGGACGACGTTCGTAGAACATGCCCAAGCCACCGAAGTCAGTGTTTCAAGATGGTGATACCAATTGCATTATCGTCTCTGTGCAGTTTTGTTGAGCATAACACTAGAGAAATTGTGTATGTAGTGATCTGGATTAGATGGAAATTTCATTTCTGGAATTTGTTTGTCTAGATCTCTCTTAAGTTTCATTCTTTTCCTTTCTTGAGTTAACAACCATCGACATAGTCCAGATATACTTCTCTTAATTTATCAGGCAGGTCTTCTACCGCGTAGGGCATCGCAGTCCATGTTTACAAACTTGACCTTAGCATCTAAAGGAAATTCGTACAACCACTTTCTCTGCCCTGGCCTTCAGTATAAAATTTCCGTCATAAGAACTATTTTTCATACTTCTTCCACTTCTTTTTTTTAAATTTTCGTAATTTTGTTTCTATTGCTTTTGAACCTTATAACTTCTCAACATTCATCTCTTGATTTTTACGTAACTACTATCCTATTGACCATCCGTTCAAATTCTGTTCCTTCTTTGTTTCTTATATTACGCAACGTAACAACTTCCTTGATTACTTTGAATATTAATAATCCTCTTTCTTCCAATTACTCAATGTTAATTTAAATGTCATTATATAATTATTATGTAACGTATCCACTCGATGAGTACTATATCATTATTGTAGAGCCATGATGAAGAACTAATTGGAAAGAATTTTCTTCGCTCAATTCGTTCCTTCTTTAATTACCAAATGGCAAAGTGGGAATTTTCACTATATTAAAATCTCTGAATTGTTTATACAAAATTGCCAACCAGAATACTAACATGAATCAAGCGATGATTTAGTCTAGAAAACACATGTTTTAATGCTTCGTAGTTACAACTCCAATTTTGACGAATTGTCCAGTGCTTCCAGGTTTTCAATGGTGGTCTAGCTTCAACTGACTCATGATTTAAATCTGTGAGAATTGTTTAATGTCAATTTATTTGTAACTATACTATCGAAAAGAGTTCTGTAATTTACTTGAATAAAGGGAAGTCTACATACATTGTAATCCCTTGGTCTAGAAATTTCTGCATATAGGGAAAATGGTCAGGATAAAATTGTTATCTTAAAATATATAGTAAAAAGACATAAAAGACCTTCTAGTGGTATATAGCTTTGAACTCATTAAATAAACGTGTAAAAACATATAAACCAAGCACTATTTCTAAATGTTCTTTAATTATAAGAAAATGATTGGTCTGTAACGCTAATTTCAGCTAATCTGTTATCTTACCTAAAACTCTTCATAAACTCACGACTGTATTTATACGCCGAATAGTCTACAATAAACTGATTTGTTTACAAGCTTATGTTTATGTAGCTACCATTTACTTCCAGGTTGATATTTATTAAACTTTCAAGAACAATAAACGCAAGAGAGGTTGGGAGATTGATAGTTGAATGGATACAATAACTTAAGTTGCTTAGACAGGAACGAGGTTAGAAACTTAACATACATAGTCAAATAGCAACCTATCATTGGAAGTCTTCATTTATATGTAACTATATCAAATACTTATCCATCCATCTGAAAAAGCTATAGTAATCTGCGCAAATTCAACTAATATTCAGTTATGCAATTTAGTTACCCTATAGTTCCTGATTCTCTGTGTACAAGAAATATAATCTATTACACCTCAGTTGATCTATAGTTACTGTCTTATTTTCATCAAGCAAAGAACACGATAATAACGAATGTCAAATAGTAAACGTTGACTGTTGAATTATAATTCAGTATGCGTAGTAGCCACTACATGTGATAGTTCTATTCTTTGAATATGAACTGTTGAAATAACTTGACGATGAAACAAGTTGTCACATGTTTGCCGGGTTTCTTTTCCAATTGTTCTTTAACTGTTATCGCTTCGAAATAGCGAATTTGTGGGAGAAACATATTAGTAGGGAAAAGTTTTATTTTTAGACTATGATTTTGTTAAATTATATTCTCAAACCTTTCTTATGATACATGTGACTCTTATCTTTAAATAAAAGTTATAAAATAACAACACATTTTCCCGACCACAGCTGCTACATTGATGTAGTAGTTGAGCTCGCCTATCGTGATCCAACTGAGTTTTATTTTCTGGAATGCATTCTTTTCAGTTCTGTCATGACATGTAAGTCCGTTGATAAGATTAGCGTAGGAAAACTAAGATCAAACTACAAAGTCATACTGCCAAATGTGCTGGAATGAGAGTGTAGTAAAGTGTTTCTCTTTTAAAACCAGCATCTTCAGGCTTATTGCCTTCTCACAATGGAAGGAGATTTTAACAAAAATAGACCCTAAAATTACCACATTTCAGTTTCCCCTAGAAATTTCCACTGTTGTCGATGAGGTAAAGGAAATTGGAGCTGATAGATCCAAAACTATGCAAAGTTTTGCATGACCAACCTCAAACATCTGTTCCTTGGTCCCTGTGATCATCAAGACCACTTTACTAATCCAGTCTGCTTATCGCACCCAGGAAACAGTATTTTTCCACGATTTGGACAATCTAAAACTAACAGCTGCGCACAATACTCGTAACAACAACACTGATGAAAATGAATTGTTAAATTCAGTGTCAATGTATTGACAATTCATTATTAATTATTAGAATTAATTTATAAACAACTTATTCTATCCTACTGAAGGAAAAAATAGTGATTGAAGACTACTGTTATTAATAATGACAAGTAATTTCTTTAATTATCATGTTTATTAAACTTATCTATGTGTTGATTATCTGTTCATTTATGGGTTCATCATATATTTAGACTCGAATAGCGGAATTGGAAGATTTTCACATTAATCCAGATTCATTTTCTAAACAACTGAAAATACATTTAGCCTGTTCAGCCGGGAAAACAGACGATCAACAATACCCTGGTAAAACTGTCATTCAAGCCCAAGGTGTTCACCTTGTAGCTATCTCGAAATTACTTACAGGTATGATGAATAAAATCTAAGAGCAAATAATAGCTGTTGTCTGTTTATATATATATATATTTCATACGTAATTGCACAACTCATTGGATAATAAGTTGAGTAATCGGTGTTAATGTTTATCGATCTTTATTTCACTTTATTAGATGAATGAGTAGTTGTTGACTGTCATATTATATTTAAATATTCTCAGGATTTATGTGACATTCTATTTTGTCATTACGATAATTACAAAGACCGCAATCAAGTAGACTGAACTTACTAACATAACTCAGTTTGACAGTCGATAACTTTATGAATAGATCCGACTTCTTAGCTTGACCCGCTTAGATTTCTTCCATCCTACTCTTACTCCGGCTTAAGTTGTATTAAGTGATTGATCATTCATCTCAAAATATTTGAACTAATTTCATATTCAGGAACAAATACTTATAATTAAATAAAGTTGAATATTTGTTTTATACAATATCCTAAATAAACCTAATGTACAGACACATATGTAGAACATAAAACTTCATGAATAAAATATGTCTATCCAAGTTTGCATATTTCACAGCAACACAAAGAGCAAAACTCACTACCTAAAAACATGAATCCAATTCAAACATTGTTAATTCTATGCCTGAAAGAACCAATTATTGCGTATCGATACATATTTTCTACTAATAGAGAAATCGTTTCACAACCTGAAACTATTTCGAAGTGGAATGTTACTATGCATAATAGTTTTTCGATAACAATGGAATATATACTAGCCTATTTTCGTATTTTATGTACGAAATGTTGACGGACTTGATGGAATCAGTTGATTAACCATTCAGCAAATTAAATAAAAACTACGGTGAAATAGTATTGTGCTATGCTTCCCTGGCTTTTAATGCTTGTCCATTTGATGGAATTCAATGACCAAAATCATCACATTGAATTAATGTTAAGCAGCCGATTAACGAAGCGCATTTTTCAAATTTTAATTTCAGAACTAAATACTAACAGTAAAATTATGATCTACTTTAAATTTAATTTCCTTTTTTCATTACAGAATCGTATTCAATACCAAAGCGATTTATTAAAGGCTACACAGAACCAGATAAAAAGAAGTAAATGTTAGATTTAATCACTGACATATACTTTTTTGTATACAAAATAATTGAAATTTCTCTGTAGAACTTGCTGAATTCAATGTACATTTTTTTAAAAAAGTACTTTAATAATCTTATCACTTTCAAATGTTGAAATTAATCATTTTAATGTGAATAGAGTATTAGTCATTGAAACCCCAGGGAGTATGACAATCACAAGGTGAATTCAATAACTAAAAATTCGCTTACTACACTACAACATACAGAACCACTATATTCAGATGCTATGTGGTTGGAGACAATCGGCAAAAAACCCTAAACCCACGCTTCAGGCTAGTCGCCACTATTCAACAAGGCGTATCTGCAATTCTGAGGGGAATGATGCTCCACGTCGGATTCGAACCAGCGCCACTCAGCTTCACTGTCTAAGATGTTAACACTGAGCTATTCGAGATGCGATTAATCAGTGAGACAGACATTTATAAATGACTAGTCACTGAATAGTACTCAGTAACATGTTTGTCTAGTCTGTTGGTTCCGACCAAATTCTATGAATAAAATTGCAACTTGATATATATATATATATATATATATATATATATATATATATATATATATTTGAACACATAATTATTGGTACAAGAGGGCACCAAATATATATGCGCCACACAAAACAATGAGAGTCAGAAGAGAAAAAAAGGTAAGGAGCGTAAAAAAAGAATAACGAAGAGATTGATATAAGGTAGTGTAATAATAATAATAGTAATAATGAGGGAACGGGAAGGTACAATCAGAAGAAATCTTTCAGTTAAGGAAGACACAACCACTTCTTATGAAGTAAGTAAAATAACTTTACAGCAGGATCGCCACTGACTTCTATTCTGAGCCATGTCTGATAACGTTTCTAGCCACTGTGTAGCACCATCTCTCGGATCCCAACCAGGGAGTCGTGAAGGACCAACAGAAGCCAGTCCTTTGCAGCCTTCTTTCATGCCACGACACCATGTCATGCACTGACCACCTCTCCGCCTCTTCCAACCAGTCCCAGAGTCGGCAAACAATGCACGACGTGGAATTCTCTGGGGCGACATTCGTAGAACATGCCCAAGCCACCGAAGTCAGTGTTTCAAGATGGTGACACCAATTGCATTATCGTCTCTGTGCCCGAACACACGATGCCGAGCCTCTGCATTGCTAACATGGTGTTGCCACCGGATGCCAGCAATCCTTCGGAGACAACGATGACCAAACACAGAGAGTCGTCTAACATCCTCAACTCGGAGAGGCCAGGTTTCACATGCATAGAGAAAAACTGCTCTTACCGACGCGTTGTAGATCTGACCTTTTATAGCCAGACTAACATCACGAAGGCAACAAAGATGGCCCAGATTGGCATAAGTCGCTCTGGCTTTCACTATACGTGCATTGATCTCATCACTCACACCCCCACCAGCATTTATGCAGCTACCTAGATACACCAACTTCTCGACTACTTCTATATCTGCTCACCATCCAGGGTGAGTACAGGATTAGGATCCTGCCAGTCTTGTAGAAGTACTTTGCACTTCGAAGGTGCAAAGCACATACCATACCTACGGTCAGTGATTGCCAACTGATTAAGTGCGGATCGCATGGCTTGAGCATTATCATAAAGACAATATCATCCGCATACTCAAGGTCGATAAGTCTTTCTCCAGGCAACGTGGCATCAGTGCTTGAAGTCACTAACTTCTAGTCTGAGCCATATTGTTAGATGCAGACTACTTGGTTGGGGTCCGCGTGACTATCGTAACCAATGGTTGGTGACATGGCTCAGAATCGATCACAATGGCGTCGGTGTATACACTCCCTGTCTTCCCTTAAACTATGAGATTAAAATCGCTTCATATCTTTCTTTCTACGAACCAATTCTTTCTTCTTGTACTATATATCTATATGCAATCTTTCTCTTATATATTACCACCTTTTACCTAACCACTGTTATGAATCCGGTATTCATCTTGTTGTGTTGATGCGGTATGGCAACCTGGACCGATGTACATATGTGCCTGGTCCTACGTTGTAGCTGACTCTCCAGGCAACAGATCCACACCACTATTACTTGCATCCATCAGAGCTGTTTCCAGAATGTCGTCGATGGCAAAGTTGAAGAGGAATGGTGAGATTGGGCAACCTTGCCTCACCCAACTGCTCGAATAGAACAATGGAGAAAGGTGGTTGTATGCCCTCACTCTGCCTGAGGTGTTAGCATATACAAATATGATGAAATGTCGATAATTATGATATATATATATATATATATATATATATATATATATATATATATATATATATATATATATATATATATATATATATATATATATATACTGGTGTGTCCTTCAGATAGTTCTTAAAATGTGTACAACATTAAACCATTTTTCTGAAAGACATTTGCAACTGCTAAGATAGTTAATGCTGCACATGACTAATCAACAACAACCTCAACTTATGATGTCGAAGCAAGCAGGCATATAGGAAGACAAGTTCAGTCTGTTAAGCCAAAATATGTGGAGAGTCGATTATTATTGACCTGTGGGCTTTGGCGTTGGGACAAGCAAGAAAAGTGAAATCAATGGTCAGAGATCATATACAATAATCCTTAAAATTAAGCAGAGTAAAGTGACTGTCTTTATTACGAATTATTTCAAATTTTGGTAGTATTAATTTTATAAATTAAATCACTGACTGAATACACATTTATTCAGTCGACTGAATGTTAAAATTTCAAATATTTCCATATTGTAAATTTAGAACAACATATATAAGCGAACAATATTGTTTTCAATTAGATTCTCATCAGGCTTTACTCTAATATACAGTAATATTTATATGCATATACGAAATTATTAAACCAATCAGTGAACTTGAAAAATCAATGTATCAACTGTGAGACAGTTAAATCCTTTCCTTTTTTTACTGAGACGATTGCAAAGTTAGACAGCTAGTGTATTATTTATTTATTTGAAAATATAAATATTGGTGCAGGGAGGCACTATTAAAATGAGGTTGTGAAAAAATAGAGGAAGGGAAACGAATATAGTAAAAAGGAAGAACAACAATGAACAGAAATTAATGTGTAAAACTGAAATAATAATGATGGGAGAAGCAGTTCAGTTAGGAAAAATACAATCAAAAAGAACTCTTTCAGTCAAAGAAGTTACTCTCATTTTCATGAAGTAAAAGAACGTTGCAGCAGGATCACTACAGGTTTCTATTCTGAACCACTTCTGACAACGTCTCAAGCCATTGTTTTGCACCATCTCTAGGACCACAACCACGGAGTCGACAAGGACTGACAGAAGCCTGCCTTGTACAGCCTTCTTTTATAGCACGACACCATGTCATGCACTGACCTCACCGCTTTTTCTAACCAGTCCCAGAGTCGGCAAATGATGCACAATGCGAAATTCGTTGAGACGACATTAGTAAGAAATGTCCAAGCCACCAAGGTCGGTGTTTCAAGATGGTGACTCCGACCGAATTATCTTCGCTGTGTCCTAGCTCACATTGCCGAACTTCTGCATTACTATCATACGTATTACATTTCCCAACCATATCAGTTGGTGAATATTTATTACCTCATCAATCGACCACCCATCCCTATTCCTAATGGCCATGTTTCACGTTCATGAAGTTGAACGGAGAGAGCTGCCGCACAGCAAACTCAGTCTTTGGTTGGTAGACGGATATCTCGCCTACGCCACAAATGACGCTCGTTGGTCGACGTTTTACAACAAACTGCTGCCTTAAAACGGAAAGAGAATACAAAAGCCCCGCACTAAAAATAGCACACTTGATGTTGTGGATTTTTGTCGCCCGCGCTAAGGCTTGTACGTACGGATTTAGCACATCTAAAACTATCACTAAAAACCGTATGCAACCAACCTCGAGCAGTTCTCCTTTAGGCATTGGGATCACGTTCCCAATTCGCAAACACTACTATTATTCCGGTTTTCTTTACAGATAACTCAGGAAATCCCTCATCACAGTGCAGTCAACCGAGGAGAGACAATTGTCCACATACCAACAGTACTCAAGACCCTTTTGTTCACGATCAAATTCATTCATCACTTATTATTATGACTTAATCATCAATGCTGACAACTCGATTTTACGAAATGGTCTCGAATGTTCGTACATTATATTGAATAAAACAAGCCTCTCCGGTCATTTACGTATATTACATCTCCGAAACCGTACAGATAGGATCACAGTGTGACCATCCGTTTGACCGCACTTCATCCATATGAAGAACTTGTGTGACCTACTCGTGTATCTGGACACTTCTCCTACTACACATGACCGAACTGGAGTAGGTACAGTAAAATACTATCTCTTATACTGAGTCTTTTGAAAGGTCTCCTGTGCACTGTTTGGAACACTACGACAAATATCCATTTCGTTGCCTCCTGGTCGTCTCTGTATACGTTCTCAATGACTGCATGCAAAGTGCGATCGGTAAACAAACTCACCAATGATAAAGTGAAACGCCCACTACCACATTAAGTTTGCTTAACCTTGTACGACTATCTTGTTTATTCACCAATCACAATTTGATGTTCATTATAAAACAGTGTTTGGTTTGTTGACTCATTTTTCTTATCGTCTAGCTACTGTTCGGTATGCTATTTATGTCTCTGCTTTTCCCTGTGTTAATTAGACTGTACTGTTTGTTTTTGTACACTAACGGTGTTGATTTATATTTTAGAAACATAGTTTATTAAGCCAAATAGCATACTTTGACTTTGGCTGAACCAAAACTGTTCGACAGTCCAGAGAATAGCTTAGAGTTGAACCTGTAGGAAATTGCTTCCTACACTGCAGTTCTGGCCAAGTAAGGTGAGTTTCGCAGAAAACTTGTTTCCCTCTAATAGCCTAAACGCTGAATGTCATAGCTGTACTGAGGGGTTTTAACACTCAGGTGGATATATTATACAATACTAGAAGACACTTAGGTATGTATTACTGTATCCGAGCTTACGAAATAGATAACGGGGAACTGGATCCTACAACATTGCCCAGACAACCGTTTCTTTCGAGCACCCACTAACTTTTAGTTGAAGGAAAAACATCGTCTGACGAGGTGATCTCCAACAGTGACCTAACGATTGACCAAATCTTAACAGTGAGATAGCTGGAGTTTGGGAACTGAACATAATCCTTTCTGGCTGAACGTTCCAGGTTGTAGGAAAGGATAGAGACCCTCTTGTAACAGAAGAGGTATGTAGCGTTTAACACACTAGCCTCTATAATCATCCATCATTCAACTAAAGTTCTTAAAGAGCAGACACAGGAAAACAAGGGTAGATTTAAACCTGAACTTGGAAGTGATGAGCGATTATCCACTTTTCCTCAGGTTTCAAGGAATAAACACACGTATCGATGCCCATCTATAGTTTTATTCCTTCACCTCAATAATATTCAACTCCGCTGATCGTGAGGTTTTGTTGAAGTGTCTGCACTGGGAAGCATACCAAGATAAACCCAACAATGTACAGGCTCTTCATTTAAACACCACTTTTCGAGTCTAAGTGAACTGTTATCAAGCGGTATGTGTTAGCCATGATCACTCCCCCGAATTTTATTCAATTTTATCACATACATACTTCCTCATCTAACTTCTCAAAGATTGGTGTACCAGATTTAGAATAAATAATCCCACTTTCTGAAGACGCTGACAAAATGCAGTTCTGCTCTTAATCAACCATGTTTGGAATGTGTCTCCCCTAAATACAAAACGTTTCTTCATAATTGATCTACTTCAATGTCTAAACTTAATGATAGGGGTTGGGTTTATCTAGCGTGTTGATAACTTTAATTAACTTTGGCAGTCTCATCAGCTTCAGTGGCCTGGTGAAATCTATGTACAAAGTCAGAAGTTTCGGCTGGGTAACGTCACTTGTAGCTTAAGCAAGATGTTCGTTTACCAACCACAACAATTCGCTGTTTTAATTTATGGCTGTGGAATGTGGCCCTTAAAAATAGAGGATATTTGTAGGTTACTACTATTTGATCATAGAAGCCTTTGAAACACTCCTATAGACTGTTGGGGCCTTCGACTAAACAATGTTAAGGTTACACACCGGACATCAGATTGAAAAAACTAATTTAATGAAGCTACAAATATCCGCAACTGAGGTGGTCGGGACATACTAAACCAGCCTATCGACCGTCTACTTTCATGCACGAGGATGACTGATGTAGTACGTTTAAAAAAAGCTAAGAGTGATCAAACCAAAGCCCAGCGGAAGACACTGACTGTTGCTCTTGGGGTTAACTATTGTAAATAAATGCAAACTGCCGGGTGGTGTGTGTGCTTTTCGTAACCAATGGTTAGAGATTTTGAGTGGCACGGCTTAGAATCATTCGTGATGGTGCAGGTGCATTCATTCTTTATCTTCCCTAAGATTCTATATTCTTCATAAACTTTTTTACTTCACTAATGTATATTTCCTCGAATCGTATCTTTTATGCCTAATCTTTTATCTTACTGCTAACCCTACTACTGGCGGGATTTTCCCTGACAATTTTACCTAGCTGCCCTTATGGGGTGTGGCAACTTTAACCGATGCATATATGTGCCAGATCTTACATTCCATATTAATGGTTGATTGTTCAACATGTAGACTATAATAATAAAATACATATTGGCGAAAACTACCAAGTTTCTTGGGATTGAATACATCCCAACGAACATTTGTAATTAGGGCGGAAAAAGTGGGCAAATTATCATTTTGCTGAACGTTGTCACACTTATTCAATTACAGCCGATAGATGCAGAAATGCCATACTAATATCAAAACGTAAAGTTCCCCAATATTAGAAGCAACCTGTTTGTACTCATCCTTCCCGATAAGTTTCTGAAATAGTCAGGAAGTTCGTGTATCTCTATAGGTATATGAGTACTGACTGCTGTGCAAAATGACTTAAGTGATAATTATGAAGTCCAAAGTTATAACAATTCACGCTTTATATACATAGTGATAAATTCTTAGAGAAATATCTCAAGTTATATGCTTAATTTGTAAGTTGAAATCGTCCGAATACGAAGTTGGGAAACACTGTTACTAAGAATTAATTAAAACTGACGCTTTTAATGAATATATCAGCAGTAAATTACTACATATTATACCTCATCTAACATAAAGTCAAACATTTAGAAAAATAGTGATCTATAATCTGATTAAAAAATATTAGACGATATATACGACCATTTACAAGAAAAGTAGCGGTCGAATAAATTTCTCACATGTTTACATGGAACATTTGAAATACAAAGTACAAGAGCTGTCCTGATGCTAATCCTGTTGCTTGACGGGACTCTGAAGTCGACGACGTAGTGCATTTGTAATCCGCTCAAAAACACTAGGTTGAGTTTGTGAATCGATACGACGTTGTAAACGGGATAAATAGTTGGATGCTCTTTCTTCAGTACCAAAGCGTAACCAATACACATCTGGATGAGATTTGCGAAACTGTTCATTGAAAGATGTAAAAAAGTAAAGAAAATTAAATAACAAATGTATAAATGAGAAAACTTTCCGGATTAATTCTTGTAAATTCTTAACAATAAGATAATTATGAGTGAATGACAAACGTAATTCCTGACTGTTGAATACACTGAGAAAAACTATCGTTTGTATCACATCACCTCAGAATATATATATTTTATACGAAAACAAAATGGTAGGAAACAACAGTACTTCGTAAACAAAATTAATTTGAACTTACATCTTGAAGACATTTCATTTTTCTACGTGGATTCATGTCACGGTCGTTGAGAATCTGATTTAAAAGCTTGATCAAATGAGCTGTATTACCTAATGCAGCTAATCGTTTTGGATCTAGATCGGACTACAGAATTGCAAAAAAGTGAGCAGGATAAATTATGGAACATTTAATTAATAGTATTACAATTCTTTAAAAAATCATGATTGGTGAGGTATGTAAATGAAAAACGCTTCATGAACCTCTAAAAATAAAAACTGGTTGGAGAATGTCAAAACAAACCAATGGTTTGCTCCAGCCGACACTAGCCAACGCGAGATACCAACGATTGTTGGGTTCTTTAAACAAAATCCAGGCTATGCTCTTTGGTACCCAAAACCTTATGTATTATTGAACGAAATGTGATCGCAACTGGACGAACACCTACAATTACTCTTCCACACTATGCGCCAAAACCCCTTGATCCAAACCCCAAACATTAAGAAGACAAAACCTAGACAGCAACTGCGAATATATTTTGTGTAAAAAACATTTCTTTTATACACAGATCTTTACGGTGATTGTTGATTACATTTAAATGATTTGAATACTGAGCAAAGATATAACAATAGTGTTCCATTATGAAATAATTAATAACTAATCACCATATAACTTCCTTTCAATATTTGATTTTTCTATAAAAATTAATGACATATTACTATAATCTTTCAAAATCACACAGCATTCTTCTATCTAATCGAATGTTAAAGTGAATGATAATAACACTGAATTAATCAGTAATTTTACTATTGGCTTCCTACTATTTTTGGAGCTTATCTTGTTTATTTTCATGATAATAAAAAAGTTTCGAGCCACATTTAGGTTATGGGTTATCGTAAAGATCAGTCAGTATTTGACTTAAAAATGTTTTTTCGTTTCAGGACAAAACTGCGACACAAGACAACACTAAACGATTTTCTGCATTATACGTTCAGTGGTTTTCTACTACTATCTCCAGGTAAATTGTAATTTCTTTTATTTGTGTTATAGTAAACCAGTTTTAATATTTCTCGGTGTCTAGATGGAATTTATAGAATATTTTACCGATTTTCATGGCAATTGAATAAGGAGAGCTGACAGACGACTTCAGAAACTGATTTCCATAGGGTCAGACGATGAATGTAAACCCATCAAGGTGTTGCCGAAACCCCAGAAAACTCCCATGTAGATAATAAACGTAACTAAGAATGACCTAATACCAAATGATCAGTAACATGTACATACCTGAAAAAATATACTTGAATTTAAACCAATCACAGAATTTTCTACACTCCAATTCCCGGAACGACCAAACCGACCGGAAGACTCTTCACTGATAAAAAGTGTAGAATGTGATTTTATACTTAGATTTGCAATATCTAAATTACTTTCATCAAATATACGACGACAACTAAAAGTAGGACGTGGAGAGTTTTGTAAACTGCTACTTCTACCATTTTTTGTAGGAGTTGATGCAAATTTGATTAGATTATCTTGTGATCCAATTGATTTTGACAATCTACCATCTAAACTAATACTGGATGCTGATCTGATTGGTGGAATAAATGCTGGTAAAGATGATGACGATGATGAGCGAGCAAATCCGGACTTTCTTGAACCCTGTGACTTGAAACCATCTAATCCAATAAGCTAAATCGATCAAAAATGAACAAATAGGAAAGCTAGTAACTCGCTACAATTAATAAAATTGATGGGAGTCTAAAATATATGAATGACTAGGTTTATACTACTAAAACACTTGATTGCAAGTAGCAACAATAATTCGACAAATTATAATTGAGAGGATTAATAATCGTGAAAAATTATTATTATCATTTTTAATACGATTTAGTCATGAATATTTTACTACAAAAAATATTGACAATGAACATAATACTAACCTCTTCAATGTGTCGAATATTTTCTTGTTCTGGCTTAATATTATCGCTTGTCGTATTATTAACATTATTTACAGATCGTAGACAAGACTGTAAACTATTGGGTGATGTTAAGAGGAAGTTTTCCGGGTCACAAAGTAACAAACAAAGAAGACATTCTCTCCAACGAATCCGTGAAGTTGTTTTGTTGACAGCGGAATCACTTGATACACGTAAAAGTAGTGGGCCGAAGCGTTTTACAATCTTTGGGAAAAAACATATTGAAAAGTAAATATCTCAGCATAAATTGATACAAAGAAATGACGAAATTTTATTTTATATGGCATGCACGCACAATGAGTGCTTCGATGGGAAATGAAAAAGGGAATGATCACATCAAACAAGAATATCAAGCCACATACTGAAATGTAAACCTTTTGATTAAGCGATATGAGATTACTAGTCTTAAAAAATATCAGGTGATTGATTATCGCATCGGGTTAGAGTCATGGTGTAAACACCAGCACTGGAATGCAGGTACATCCAACTGACGAATCTCAAAAAGGACGAAAAGTATATCCTGATATCTACAGTTAGCCACTGTAGAACTCCAATTAATACGAAATAGTATGCTTTAGTAGTTTATATTAATATTACTACTCATTTATTTTGCCTTCATTAACATTATTTTTTTCCTACTGTTAGTGATATTGTTGGTTTAGTAACAGTTTATTTAAATTTGATTCTTCCTTAACTATGCAGATAATGAATACACGTCTATACTATGTTTCGTCATTTGTTTATGTCTAATTGTATTACACTGAAATCTCTACATAACCATAAAACCGTATATTCGAAATATAAAATATCATGAAAATTTTAAAAACAGAGATATTTTTGGTGACGAACTCATATTTCTATTACTGATTTTTAAAGTGTCGATAGAATAGAAGACAGGCTTTTAACTATTGTGCACTAGAGAGGGTGATTGGACATTCGACCACTGGGTCGCAGATTCGAACTATATTTTACACCTAACTCATCTGAATAAAATAACTACTGAACCATAAGTCATAACTAAATAATAAGCTAATGAAAAAATGATTCAGAATTCAATGAATTTACATCGAAAACATGAAATGTAATAAGTATAATAGAAAAGTTTTCTTTCGTAAGAGAAAAAAAGAATAATCATATGACCTTTTAATGACAACAGATTCATATGTAAAGAAAACATTTATTCATTATTGTCCATCTAACATAGCATACACAAATGTATTTTTAGAAAATTATGGACATACAACCCCACATGTCAAGATATCATACTACTACTAATATATGTATCAAACAAATGGTGATTTGTATTAAAAAGGAACTGACGAGGTTATGTTAGAAAAGAACGTGTGATTCAGCTATTAAAACAAAACTATTACATGAAATATTAACGGTAGGTTAAGAAAGTCCTTTTACAGAAAGAAGAAAAATTAGAATTTCTTAAAAATATGAAAAACTTAAACATTAAAATTTTCCAGGTAGAAGTTAAGTGAACAGCTGCAGTAATTTTTATTTAATTACCTTATCCCTATAAATGCTGTACACCGATAGAATTTGTTGATAGATACTAAGTACGCGTTATATGACTAATAAATGGGCTTGGCAAGAGAAACGGTGCATATTTGACTCTCGGGATCTATTCACACATACCTTTTTGCACTAATAGTGACTAGAATACTAAGTATAAAGAGATGGCATAATGAGTGGAAAGCTAGCATTTTAGGCAGTAGGGTAAAAATCTGAAGCCACAGGATCCACTTAGTTTCATTTGAGTTACCGGGTAATATTAGTAGAATTTAAATGAATTGTGATATCAAATAATTCTCATGAACTTACACTTGATTAGTGAGTTATAAAAAATTGAAATGAATAAAACACATTGAGTGATGTACATGATAATACTAGTGTGAATGGGACTGTCATTTAATTGGAAATGAACGGTTGTTCTGGTGGTGATGGTTTTTTGTTAGGCAGTTGATAAATTTAGCCAACTGAATTAATTTAACTTATGAATGAACCGAAGTCATGAAAATGATGAGACAACATTGCATTTGGACAAAAACAATCTTCGGATAAAACTAAAACAAATCGTTATACACAGTTGTAATTAGGACAGACAAACACATATTAACACGAAGTAGTTTAAGATGTCACACAATGCAACAGTGCAGAAATAGAGAAACGAAAGTAGTGAAAAGATATTAAGATATGAAATATAAGTAAGATTAAACACAGCACATAAAGAATAACAACAATTACATCATGCGTTCGAGGTCGGTTGAGGTTGATTTTGAATCATATCAACCAGACTCTTCAATGTTTGATTCTTTATTACTCAGGACCCTAAACAACCCATTACTCCATACCCAATTAAACATAAATATTTTGTACAGTTCTCTTATGGAGAAACAAATACACACACTTGCTCTATATGTACCATAAACTTTATTTGAGTTAGTTTACATTTAATAAGTAAAAACAACTTATTACAGCATAGATGAAACATGTTCTTTAAAGAAAAAAAAACATATCGTCATACATGCGAAACCTACCACATGCAATGTAATTTCCAACGATGATAGAGTATCGGATGGTAAAATGTTTTCAGACTTATTTTCAATATTTTCACGTGAACCATAGTTTACCAACCACGAAGCTAAGCGTTCATGATTTGATAGAACTCGACGCAATAAATCAACCATTATTTTTAACCGGGAAAACATTACAGGTGGTAAAAAAAGTAAAACTAGTTGACAAGCAAGAGCTAAATCATAACTTTCTATGATCGGCCAATGGTGTTGGATAGACGATATTGGATCACTGGGTATCCGATTAGATAAACAATATGCACAGCGATCCGAATGTTGAGTATATGAGGTAGTAGGCAAATTACGATCATTGTTAGATTTACCAGAATCTCTTTGATGATTGATTGTGTTATATCCGTTGAGGTGATGCAACTCACTGAAAGTAAATGTGATTACTACATAGATGTAGGCTACGGGTAAAAATTAACAAAACTCAAATTTCAGAAGTGTACTTAGCAAGTATCAAAGGTCGAATAAAACCAAGAATTCGGTTAAGGAATATATAAATTGTATTATTATGAAAAAAATCAGATATGACTGTTCCAATAAACTTACTGTTAGCTTACACATACTTACATAACTAAAGAACAATAAAATCAAAACGAAATTCAATGGACGAAAATGTGTTGTAGCTAGAAACATCACCCGATTATTTAAATTCACTCAACACAAACAAATTGCAAAAATATTTGGGATTCAAGTATCACAAAAGAAAAAAATACCATTTAGCGATTTATTTAATCTCCAATCGATTGGGAACTAGTGCCATACTATTTTGGTCCACTGATTAATATAATCACCGCATGTAGCATGAAAAAACAACATTGAGTATCTTGTGTTATAAATACTCGAACATATTTGATGATGGTTGTGGTAGTTCCGCACGTTCCAGCTCCGTACAGTAGAACTGTCTTGACGTACGTATTGGAGATCCTCACTTTGATATTGGTTTATTTTGAGTCCCATATATTCTTCAAATATATAATTATAGCCCTTGCTTTACCAATCTTAACCTTTATGTGTGCATCGGATCTTTCTTGTTCATCGATGATGCCGTCTGCGTATGTGAAAGTATCCATTTCTTCCAGTTTCCTCATCAATAATTATTCGGTTTGTCCTGCATTTTGTACTTGGGGATCATGCCTTTTCCCTTGTGTATGTTAAGCACTACTACTGCTACACTAGCTATTTTCGTCTGCATTTGTTTGTGTGTATAGGATAGAAGGGCCAGGTCATCTGCGAAGTTCAAATATTCTAATTGACTCCGAACTGTCCAATGTATATCGTGCTTCCTCTAAGATGTGAAGGTCTTCACAATCCAGAAGATTGAGGGAGAGTAAGCAGTCTTGTTTGACTCCGATCCTTACTTGGAATGCGTCTGTCAGCTGTTCTCCATGCACGACTTTGCACTGTGGTCCGTCGTATGAGTTCCGGATAACGATGACGATCTTCTCAGGTACACCATGGTGTCAAAGACGTTACCATAATGTTTTGCTATCCACGCTGTCAAACGTCTTCTCATAGTCAAGGACATTGATGTGTAGTGACGAGTCCCATTCAATTCATCGCTCGATGACGATCCATAGTGTCGCTATTTGGTCTGCGCACGACCGATCCTTATGGAATCCAGCCTGTTGATCTAGAAGCTTGAGGTTTATGAATCTTCCAGCCGGTTCAATAGCACTGTTGGAAACGTTCCAGGTATTGATAGCAGTGTGAAGCAATTTTAGTTCTTACAAGCTCTGAGATATCCTTTCTTTGCCACACTATTCACATTAATCAATTAATGTTCGACTCACTATCATTTTACCCATTTAAGTATTTGTGGATGATTTTTCCACCAACTATGCCGCTTACTTTGTTCTTACATAATAATTCATTGAATGGTTAAACTGAATTACTTCATACTCCCCATAAATTCCATCATATTTATAAGATGAATTCGTGTATGGAAATGTCATAAAACTCAAAGTGAAATGAATACATGGAAGGTTTTAATTATCATTACCAAGGTTTGACTTGATAATTTCAGATAAATTGAGCATTGGGTAGATTGTTATAAAGAAAAAAACATGTCTGTATTATCCCAATGAGTAGAAAAATTAGACTTTCCGACGTTTTGTGACTCAGTGTAAGCCACTTCCTCAAAGAATAAATAACCATATTAAAATTAACCCAAGTCTAAATAGTACAAAGAAACTGACCTATCCAAGAATTCCTCCAAGTGTTTTACTTTATGGTTTACTATATTTCCCTACCAGTTTCTTCGTTGTGTCATATAGTTGTTTGATATTCCCTTCTCTGACAGCTTTTTATGCTGTCATTGCTAAATCTTCCACGTATTTCTGCTTCTCGGCTCCAAAGCTCTTCTTCACTTTCTTGCTTGTTTCTGTGTATTCAGCTTGTGCCTTGACTTTATCTATTCTTGTTGTTAATTGCTGTCTTCTTGTTCTTCTTTTCTTGACTGTTGTCTAGAGTTTCGATAGAGATCCATTCCTTATGATGATGCTTCTTGCTGTCAGGAACCTCTTGACTTGTTGAAGTCAATGCTTCTTTGATCCCTTCCCAGTTATTCTCCATATTAGTTTCTTCTTTCAGTAGATCTTGTAAGGCTCGGAACATGTTGTTGAGAGCTATCTTGAATTCTTTGAGTTTGACAGTATGTCGAAGTAAGGCTGTATTGAACCTTTATAATGCTATTTTCCCAGTTGTCCAGTGTTTTTTAAGCTTCAGATTCACCTTGGTAACCACCAGTTGGCTGTGATCTGACTCTATGTCGGCTCCTCTCTTGGTTCTCACGTCTCCCATTGATCTTCTGAATTTTTTTTAATGATACAGAAATGATCAGTTTGGTTCTCTGTAGTGTGATGATCAGGTCATTTCCTGAGCACTTATATATGGTCGACTGCAGCCTGAAGAAACTGCTCTTCATCGTAGTCATTGATATCATTGGTGAGTGCACAACACTGGATAAGCTTAATTGTGATTTTCTTCTCTATTTCGAAGGACGCTTTGATAATTCTGCATCCAATAAATTCCCATCCAATAAGTGCTTTTCGTGTTTCTTCGGACAGCATCAGTGCATCTCTCTGCGGGTGCGAAGCTTTTTACTTCTACATGACCAGAGTTTAACAGCATCTCTCTCGAAGCTAATCTTTCTTATCCAGCTTTGGTCTAATGGACTTCACTTATTCCGAGCATCAATAAGTTGTATCTCCTCATTTCCGCAGCTATTTGACTAGTTTTCTCGGTCTCCCTCATTATCCGAACATTCCATGTACCCATACTAACTGTTGCTCTGTTTGTAGAAGAGGCATCGGCCTCATGACTCCCGGATGATCTCGGCTTTTACTGTGAAGTGTCATAACTAGTAGCCAGTTGATTTAATTTGTTTAACTTCATTCATTATAGATATGCATATATACTTTTTTGAATATATTCACTATTTTTGCTCCTTTCTTTCTTTATTCACACGCATAAATTTATATTAGATCAAGCCTTTGTTTATATACATTAAAAACTGCATGCTGCACATATATTTTTGAAACCATACTCGTCCACACACAAAATCACCCAGTGAAAATCTATATCTTTTAACTGATTTGTTATGCTCATCACAAGTTCGTAAGGTTTGTCTTCTGGTTTACTGGCACCACTACTGTAAAATATTCAGGTTACAAGCAACCCTAAATGAAACTGTATGTTACAGAAATAAGTCATCAGGAAATAATCATGGTGATAACCTGCTTTTACAAATGTGTAACTTGTAACCAGAACAGCTTCGCGTTATTGAGCGCAAGTCATATTACCCAGTAATCTTAATTATTATAGATGGAAGAATATTCGAACTTTTAAAGAAACGGTTGGAAAGTGAGTCGTTTAATCACTAAGCCACTGGTTCATGATACTATAGATAAAGAAACCCTAAGGATTAAAGAATTCTATATTATAATAAGCGAAATGAAACTGTGTCGTACAGAATGGCGTTGTGGTAGATTGATAACCATCAAGCACTTCAAAATACAATGAAACAGCTGTTCGATGACCTTTAGCAATTGTATAACATAATATCAATTTCGGATAAAAATAACATTTAGTTATCAACATTTTTTATCTTTTAAATCATAAGTTAACAACATAATACATTTTTTGCATGGTAACTCACTGATGAACTGTTTCAGGAACACTGTGACTTCTTGATTTCCCCGTTTGAATTAACATACTACTTAACTGAATTGAAACAAAGAGACAATAAAATCTCATGACGACTGACTTGATGTTTACATGATTTTACACAAGTGTTTAAAAAAGAATTTTACCCATTTAAAATTCACTTTGACTAATTTCGTTTCTAAATGATCAGATGTGGTGTTCATAACTTTGACTGAATATATGAAAATACAATTTAATCTGTATAATAAATAGAAAGAAACTGAGAAATACAAATACTGATGTATTAAACATGAGGAAAATGATGTGAATGATCAACAAACCACTGACCAATCACCATTTTCACCAATATCTGAATTATCTATTATTTTTTCAAAAATAAATTATCAAATGCTTTTAACTTAACTAGAGAAACTTTCCCTTTTATGCACGTAATGAAATTACATCACAGGAATACTTTTCCATCAGTTATTCTCATGTGTTCTGTGAAATGGTCAGGAATACAAAGTTAATAATAATAAATAATAGTAATAATGATAATAAAACACATCGAAGATAGTATAGAAAATTCCCTTGATAGCTTTGATTTTCCACAACTATTTACAGTACATTATATCCAGAGTCCATCTACCGTTTATTTCTCAAATATAGAACAAATGAGAAAACTAGCTAAAACCAATTTAAAAAATGGTAACTTATCATTTCAATGTTGTTTCATCGAATGGTTAAGTAAGTAAGCGTGTATCGAGCTCATATACTAAATTTTTGAAAAAAACCGCAAAACAGGAATGAATCAACAAATTTCATGTATTCGAGAAAATGAAATCGATTCATTCACAAAATAATTCAGTATACGAAAATGAAAATATGTATAGTCATTAAAGTATACTGATACTAATAAAATAGGCTTACATTTTCACAGTTGTGACCAGGATCAGATGCCTTTACATCAAATCTTAGACAGTTTACAATCGGTGAAATAGGATGGTATTCAGTGACTACAGGGAAATTATAACATTAGCAAAAAGGAGATAATTATATTTTACAATGACAAATTAAAACATGGAATATAATCGTATCGAACAACTTAAATAATGTGCAGTTTAACCAGCTCACAAGATAAAAAATAACTTGAGAGAAATATCATACGTCAAAATTAACAAATAACAAGGAGTTGCGTTTGTATATAATTTTTATTTTCATTCTAGAATTTTTCAAGTTTCAGCAACGCAGAATAAAAGCAATTCTACTTATTTTGAAATGACTACGCACTAAACCTTCAAATACAAGGTAGCAAGTTTGACCTTACCTCCATATACTTAGTTTTAGGCGTCTGTGTAACATCGATGTCCTTGAAAAATGAGCGTGACTTAAACCCCGGAAAAAGAACAGTTAGGAGAGAATGTTGAGAAAAGGGTTGCTGACAGATCTATAAATACTTTTAATTAATCAAGTCGAGCCGTTGTCATGTGCGTTGAAATACAAATTTCTGTATTTGGTCTACACATTTAGCCACAGTAATAAGTTAATTTATGCATGAATACGGAAGTGACTGACAACGATAGTTCTCCCCTAAATATGTATTCAATATGGATGTTACATAAAACGATCCGAATTGATCAACACCGTACAAATTTCCTACTATTGAACATAATCTCGTGATGTAATCCGACTATGATCACTGAAACGTAAGTTGCCCATCTAAATCACATGCCATAAAACGAACATTTAGCTTAAAGGTATAACTAACGATAGACGCTAGATGTGATTCCATTGCTCCGACATGGATATAAAACACAGATGTCACTTGAAAGAAATATGCGTAAAGAAATGAGAATAATGGAAACACAGACTAACAGATGACAAAAAACTCCAGTGTTTTCGAAAAGCTAGGATAATCAGGTCAAATGTTCGACTACACATTATTGCACAAGCACCAAGCCTCCGTCGAAACAATTATTAGGTACAAAATAAAATGACATATTAACTTTGTGATGCACATTTAAGATTATAATAAAACATACATAAACTTACATGAGTTGTCGTCATGTGTAAAAGCTTTAGATAATGAATGTCCATTAACTTTTTTATGCGAATTGTTTGTATCCCTTAAAGATGTAGTTAAAGGTGGGAGTGAAATATTTTGGAGATTATTTTTATCACCACCATGTGAACTTATCACATTAGAAGAATATGTCTTTTCAAACGGCTTTAAGTCATTGACGTTACTTGAAGCGGAATTAATCCAACCTTTAAGAAGACTATTCATCGTCGCTAAAAGTTTCGCATCTGGAAAGCTGCCTAAAAACAAAATCGCACTAATCATTACTTTTCTTAAAAAGAACTAAAGGTATTAGACTGTTCTATCATATAAATGAAAACTCAACTGATTACTAATAATAATTATTTATGTTGGTTTTTGCTTAGTTATTACAGAAACGATTAGAAGTGATCCCGATACGATATAGTTTGTATAAATTAACCTTAAATTCTAGACAATAATAACTATTAATTCACAAAATATGAATAATATATTTCAATTTATAGAAAACACATTTTAAAAAAGAATGAATAGCTTCATTAGTATAAAGGTAAACTGATTATGAAAATAAAACTCATCTAGAGATGGATTTATTTTAAGTTGTAATATTAGACAATTTGTGAATGATGAAAAGTATTCAGAGGTTGAAAAAACAACTTTTATACCTTGGATAAAAGATTAATTCAGTTATCTTAAATAGAGCAAGAACAAAGATTGGTGCAGAATAATATGAATTCATTTTATTTCGTTAGGTTCTCATCAGCTGCCTACAACCTAAATTATTTGAAATTCAACTTATAACAGATATTGACATAAGAGTGTGATTAAGGATCAATACATGTGTATGATGATGTAGAAAATATTCAGATAGAGTTAATGAGCTCATAAAATGTTTGATTCGAATAAATAAATAAAGTTAGAGAGTGAAAGTTCTGGAACATTGAAATAGTGATTAGAACTCATGAAAATAGATTAATAGTAATAAAGAAAATATGAATTAAAATCAATCATTTATGTATGATGTAATTTAAACTTCAGAAAGAGTTGGAAGATGAGGAATGACGTAATAAATAAATAAATAGGAGCAAATGAATGTTGTTTTGGACAGGACATGTTCTTTGACACAATCAAAGGTCGACAGGTATCCCTTTCATGTTACCACCAACTGTGTATACAAATTTACATGTACATGCCAAAGCAGTTACATTGGTAGAACAGAAAGGAGAGCCTACGTCCGATTAAAAGAACATATTCCGAAAAGTTTAAGGTTAAATGGATTAAACGCATTCAACAGTGCTATCGCAAGACATCTCCTTGATACAGGACATGAAGTTGATATACTGAAGTCCTTCAAAGTGATTAACAAACAATCAAACTCCAACCTTTTGAAATTCGCTGAAGCGTTAGCAATCAAACGTTTAAAACCAGATCTATGTATACAAAAAGAGACAGTAATAAATCTTTCTTTACCCTTTCTATTCATTTGCTCCTATTTATTTATTTATTACGTCATTCCTCATCTTCCAACTCTTTCTGAAGTTTAAATTACATCATACATAAATGATTGATTTTAATTCATATTTTCTTTATTACTATTAATCTATTTTCATGAGTTCTAATCACTATTTCAATGTTCCAGAACTTTCACTCTCTAACTTTATTTATTTATTCGAATCAAACATTTTATGAGCTCATTAACTCTATCTGAATATTTTCTACATCATCATACACATGTATTGATCCTTAATCACACTCTTATGTCAATATCTGTTATAAGTTGAATTTCAAATAATTTAGGTTGTAGGCAGCTGATGAGAACCTAACGAAATAAAATGAATTCATATTATTCTGCACCAATCTTTGTTCTTGCTCTATTTAAGATAATAAAGGGAACTATGTGTATGAAATTAATTCAGTTACTGTCAACTATATTTCTGGACTTAACAAAGAATTATTTAAACACTAGCCTCATGATCACAAACTTAAATGCACAAATATACACATTAAGGATAAAATGTTTAGAATAACCAGGACTTTCGCAATCTCCACAGAAAATACATTCAATCAGCATGGAACTCGCTACTTGATTTATTACTGAACACAAGACCAACAAAAAGCTAATAGCTGAACCAGATTCTGAAGTATGGAAATCATTAGATGAATGAAGATACAATCGAAAACAAAGATTTTTGAAAATGTAAAACAATATGCATCACATTATTTTTTTTAATTGTCAGATCCAGTCAGCTATAGTCAATGTAAGATGTAGCATAAATGTGAAACTGTTAGGTTTAAAGCTTCACGAGTTCACTTAAACTACGAACGAGAACAATACTCAGTGACCAAAGACCAGTAATCTAACTGTTGACGCGTCCCATCCCCACTATCTAGAAGGAGAAATCCAGACTTGGTATGGAAAATATATTCTGCAAACAGCCAGAAAACGAACGAGCAAGCGAACAAGCAAGCACTCACACACAATTTAAAACGTATATATATATATATATATATATATATATATATATATATATATATATATATATATATATATATATATATATATATATATATATATATATAATCGATATTGTCATAGTAAAATGTGTTTTTTGAACATGACTCATTAAGTTCATCAATCGACAGGCATTCAAATATTTAATCGATAAGTTTATCATTTGAATTCCATTCAAATATTTAAATATTTAATCGATAAGTTAATCGATATGATAAAATTATAAATATGAATTTTGGGGATATACCCTCCCCAACAGAAACCATCCAACTTGTCATAAACCCAACAATACATTAAAATGAGGTTGATAAGATGAACAGTCAAGAATGGAAATCATAGTAATATCAATGATAGAAAGAAAAACTTAACACGAATATCATTCAAAACGACATAAGTGGAGTCCTAGAGATAGTACAATTCAATGGCTTGAAATCTTATCAAACATGGATCAGAATACAAACCGGTGTTGATCCTAATGTAATTTTCTTTGCTTTCTTCATGAAGGTGAGAGGGACCTCCTTAACTGAAAAAAATCTTTTCTGACTGTATTTTTCTTAAGTGAATGGTTTTTCTTATCATTTACTGCTCTCACCTTCCTTTATCTCTCCACCATTTTATTTTCTTATTGAATGAAGCATACTTTGGTGTTCATTTGTATCAGTGTTTAAACAAATAAACAATAAATGAAAGTAGCTCTTATAGGGTTACTGCCGGTCCCAAGCCCGGGTAAAGGAGGAGGGTTGGGCATGGGGTTAGCGTCCCCACCCCGTAGAAAACTAACTCGCTAAAAAACGCTTACCAGAAAAAATAATCCAAGCCATTTAAACTCTGCCCTGGGAGTTAGAAGGTCTTCATTTAGAAGAATTATGACGCTTCATGGTGAAAGCCGAGTTCCTTCGGAAGCCACGAGGCCGATGCCCCTTCTAACAACCAGAGCAAAAAATTTTATAGGTACATGGAACGTTCGAACAATGTGGGAAGCCGGGAAGACCAGTCAAATAGCAATGGAAATGAGGAGATACAACTTAGCAGTACTGGGAATCAGCGAAACCCACTGGACCCAAGCTGGACAGAAAAAGCTAGCTACGGGAGAGATGCTGCTATACTCCGGTCACGAAGAGGACAATGCCCCACACACTCAGGGAGTCGCTCTTATGCTGTCCAAAGTAGCACGAAATGCACTTGTAGGATGGGGATCTCACGGATCCAGAATCATCAAAGCATCATTCAAAACAAAGAAGGAGGGGATCTTAATGAATATTATCCAATGTTACGCACCCACAAATGATAGCAACGACGACATCAAAGATCAGTTCTACGAGCGGCTGCAGTCAGTGATTGAGAAATGCCCAAGAAAGGACCTAACTATTCTGATGGGAGATCTAAATACCAAAGTCGGAATAGACAACACTGGATATGAAGATATTATGGGACGACATGGACTGGGAGAAAGATTTGCAAATCTATGTGCATTCAACAAATTGGTCATAGGAGGCACAATATTTCCACACAAGCGTATACACAAGGCTACATGGATCTCACCGGACCACACTACAGAGAACCAAATAGATCATATTTACATCAACAAAACATTCCGAAGGACAATGAAAGATGTGAGAACCAGGAGAGGAGCTGACATAGCTTCAGATCACCACCTAGTTGTGGCCAATTTAAAACTGAAGCTAAAAAAGAACTGGACAAGTGGACAAACAGCACTACAAAGGTTCAATACAGCCTTCCTTCGAGATACTGACAAACTCAATGAATTCAAGATAGCTCTCAACAACAGGTTCCAAGCCTTACAAGATCTACTGAAAGAAGAAGAAACTAGTATGGAGGACAACTGGAAAGGCATCAAGGAAGCATTAACTTCAACGTGTCAAGAGGTTCTAGGTCTAAATAAATACCATCATAAGGAATGGATCTTTACAGAAACACTGGACAAGATCAAAGAAAGGAAGAACAAGAAGGAAGCAATAAACAACAGCCGAACACGAGCAGAGAAAGTCCAAGCACAAGCTGAATACATAGAAGCAAACAAACAAATGAAGAGGAGCATTAGAGCCGACAAGAAGAAATACGTGGAAGAACTAGCAACGACGGCGGAAAAAGCTGCTAGAGAAGGAAATATGAAACAGCTTCACGATACAACGAAACTAGCAGGGAAATACAGTAAACCAGAGAGACCGGTCAAAGACAAAGAAGGCAAGCCAATCACTGAAATTCAACAACAACGGAACAGATGGGTAGAATACTTCGAGGAACTCCTGAATAGGCCGGCTCCAATGAATCCACCGGACATCGAAGCGGCACACACAGATTTTCCCATACACGTCAACCCACCAACGAAGGAAGAAATCGGAATGGCCGTCAGACAAATAAAGAACGGGAAAGCAGCAAGACCAGACAACATACCAGCTGAAGCACTGAAATCAGACATCGAAGTAACTACAAACATGCTTTACCTCCTATGCGAAAAGATTTGGGAGGAGGAACAAGTGCCGATGGACTGGAAATAAGGGCACCTCGTCAAGATTCCAAAGAAAGGAGATCTGAGCAAAAGTGAAAACTATAGAGGCATTACACTGCTGTCAATACCAGGGAAGGTCTTCAACAGAGTGTTGCTGAACCGGATGAAGGATGCAGTAGACGCCCAACTTCCAGATCAACAAGCTGGATTCCGTAAGGATCGATCATGCACAGACCAAATTGCAACACTACGGATCATCGTCGAACAATCAGTTGAGTGGAACTCATCACTATACATCAACTTCATTGATTATGAAAAAGCATTCGACAGTGTAGATAGGAGGACATTATGGAAACTTCTTCGACACTACGGAGTTCCTGAGAAGATTGTCAACATTATCCGGAACTCATACGACGGACTACAGTGCAAGGTCGTGCATAAAGGACAGCTGACAGATGCATTCCAAGTAAGGACCGGAGTCAGACAAGGCTGTTTACTCTCTCCCTTCCTCTTTCTTCTGGTGGTCGACTGGATTATGAAGACCTCGACATCTGAAAGAAAACACGGAACACAATGGACAGCTTAAAATCAATTAGACGATTTGGACTTCGCAGATGACCTAGCCCTCCTATCGCATACACACGAACAAATGCAGATGAAGACAGCCAGTGTAGCAGCGGTCTCTGCATCAGTAGGCCTCAGCATACACAAAGGGAAAACCAAAGTCCTCAAATTCAAAGCGGAAAACAACAATCCAATCACTCTTGATGGCGAAACTCTGGAAAATGTAGAGTCCTTCACATACCTAGGAAGCATCATCGATGAACAAGGAGGTTCAGATGCAGACGTAAAGACAAGGATTGGCAAAGCAAGGACAGCATTCCTACAGTTAAAGAAGATATGGAACTCAAAACAACTTTCAACCAATATCAAAGTGAGAATCTTCAATACCAACGTCAAGGCAGTTCTACTGTATGGAGCTGAAACTTAGAGAACTACAACAACCACCATCAAGAAGGTACAAGCATTTATAAATAGCTGTCTACGCAAGATACCCAACATCCATTGGCCGGATACCATCAGCAACAGCCTTCTGTGGGAGAGAACAAACCAACTTCCAGCTGAAGAAGAAATTAGGAAAAGACGATGGAAATGGATAGGACATACATTACGCAAATCATCAAACTGCATCAAGAGGCAAGCCCTAACTTGGAATCCTGAAGGGAAGCGAAAGAGAGGAAGGCCAAAGAACACATTGCGTCGGATAATAGAAGCAGATATGAAAACGATGAATTACAACTGGACGGAGCTGGAAAGGATTGCCCAGGACAGGGTTGGATGGAGAATGCTGGTGAGCGGCCTATGCTCCTTCACGAGGAGTAACAGGCGTAAGTAAGTAAATGAAAGTTCGTCTCTTATAAACACAATATTTCGACTATACTTGTCACCTTACTTTTACTGTTCAATTTCAGACCTAGAACAGATGATAATCTATAGAAAGTGCAAAGCTTATCTACAAATAGTTTAAAATATATACACAAAAGATTATCATCAACTCACAAAAAATATAATCCAGAAGTAATTCTGCTGTCTTTGGGATGCAGCAATGTTGAAAGTTTTCCAAATGGGAAATAGTAATGGATAGAAGTGAACTTGGTAGACGTTTTCTTTCACAAACTTTTGATTGATGACCGATATTATTTGGCCCTATAAAAACAACCATAGTTTGAGTTCATAATTAATGACGCTTACATTTGGACAATGCATCTAGACAAGTAATAGCCACACGACTGACTAATTTCCCAGTTGAATTCTTTAAGCAATTATGCCAATTTTCTAACGCTATACTGTTTGTGTAAGCCGCAGTACCCATATCTATTGAAAAATCATTAGGCAGTGATGAGGTAGATGAATCAATGTTCGACGATTTCATTATTGACATCAGCTCATTTCTATTTGTTTCCATCACGCAGGACAAACTGATCATATAAAAATAAAGATGAAGGAAAATGAAAAGACGGTGTTAGCGAAAAATTCAAATGTTCAACTACATTATAAAGTAGGTAAATGATTATTATGTTACTCCATGGTGTTTTATTTTGTACAAATAAGTCAGATTATAAATTTTTAAAGTTTAAGTGTAAAAAAAATTCAGTAGTTTACCGTCTAATTATCTCTTCGAACCATAAATGAGATTTTGTATTGGTTAAGACAGATTTACAACAGCTATTATTTTCAAATACATCTTCTTGAGAATTACCGAGAGATCGGATACCGGACTCATCAGCACTTTTTAGCTGACTTTTGCCTATATAATGAATAACAGAAAACATTATTAATGAACAAAATAAGTAGGAATATTTGATATGCAGATGGTTTAAGTTGTCTCATAGTAGCCCAGCATAAATAAGATAAAATTTATCAAAATCGGTTACTTTGATAAAAGTGGATTAAACTGCCTCAATTTAGACAAAATAGATGCAACTCAATTGTACTCAGCTCTGAGTCAAACCATTTTATATGAAAGCTATAGATAATATCGGGTCATCAAAATCAAAATAGGCGAAGCGGCGTTCGAACCGACAACTAAATAACTAGAAGCTGAGGGCCTTAATCACTACGCTACTACTCCAATACGCGATCTACACAACCTAATTTACTTAAGTTTGAAATCGATATAGATACGGAATTATTTGACTCATCATATCATCTAACAACATATATCTCTATATGCAATCTTTCTCTTATATATTACCACCTTTTATTTAACCACTGTTATGAATCCGGTGTTCATCTTGTTGTGCTGATGCGGTATGGCAACCTGGACCGATGCACATATGTGCCTGGTCCTACGTTGTAGCTGACTGATATCCGAAGACATACAAGAAAACAGGAGCGAAGACCATGTCCTTAATCATCTTGAACTAGAAAAGCCCACTTACAATTTTCACTTCAATAAACACAGCCTACTTACGTGGTTATAACGGAAAACAAGAAACTTCAATATTTCTCATAAGTGAGTTTTGTCTCGTTGAACAATTGTTCTGTATTAACTCATTCACCATCTACAGTACTCACGAATGTTAGATATGGCTTCCTTTTTGTACTGTTATTAATATTAGACAGTAGGTTAAACACAAGTCCCCCAGTATACAAAACATTGTGATAGGACCCACAAATTAATATGATTTTGATAACTGTTAAGAAGAGAAATAATACGGAACGAAAGACTTAACCAAATAACAGCTAAAGGTAACTTAAACCTTATAGAAAAAGTGAAACTAACCTTCTGTGGAACTTCCATCTGTCAATCTGCAAAAGGTGCTAAAAAACTCCTCAATCCTTTTCACATTAAAACTAGAAAAATATCTGGAAAGAAATAAGACCTTACTAGTATCTGGAAAAGAACATGTTTTGCTCAACCTGATAAACGAATCCCAAACTCAGGATAAATTCTAAAAACACGCCAACAGTTTCGACGTTACCACCCTCACGTAGGAAGTAGCTTTCACACCATTTAGTCGCTTCAGCGAGTCGGAACGGAGAATTGAACCGTGCTTGAAATTCTTTTAAGATTTTGAATAACTAAAAACTAGTATTTTTACGAAGACAATACTTTTTCTTTGGAAGCGAAATTTTTAGCTGACATTATTAAATAACAGGACGTCAAAATATATTTTTATCAAATCAATCTACAAAAGACAACGTTAAAACAAAACCACGAAAAATACATTTACGCTTAACCAGCATTTTACAGTATGGAGAAGACTGCTACCTGGTATTACCTGTAGTGCCATTCAGAATATCATGCTACAGAGTCCGCGTTTAAAAACAGCTAATTTGAAGAGCATACACATGGAATCAAACCATCATAATATTAAAATATACAAAAGGTGAGAACAATGATGTAAGCACCATAAATTTGTTTACAAAGTGAGAGCTTGATATAAGATCACCACCAAAATGTGCCATATAAAACGAAACGATGTTGTGAAGGAACGAAAGGCATGTGGTAGTAATAATCAGGATAATATTAAAAGAATACAACTCAGATGATAAAACGGTCAATGTTTTAATCATCTCAAATATAGTTCAGTAGCGCTAACATATGGGTTTAAAAACTAAGAACGAGAAGTGTCACTATAGAATTGCATTCAGATTATTGCTTCAAATAGACATTATTCACATTATTATATAGAAAGAATAAACAGAATCATGGTTACTTGCTGAATTATTAAGTATGCGACTAATATTTTGTTAATTCCTAAGTCTGATGAACTTGTTCGATAAACTCATCACACCTTCTGAAGAATGTTCCATAATTACGTGTATTCACCAGCTGACATACAATCTGAGTAGCCATTATGTGACCGTACGACAAGACAGTATTATCAATATACTCAAGGCTAAAAAGAAACTTTTCCCAAGTGACATTACCACCACTATCACTTACTTTCTTCAGTGCTGTTGACAGCACGCCATTGCAGAAATTGTAAAAGAATAGACAGATGGGATGTTATTTAACTTTAATGATAAGTAGTGACTGTTGTCCCTACCTGAGATGCTTTTGCGAAATGACCTTCAGTGTGTTACCAAACTTTAGACCCATCAGTCCAAAGCTCCGTATTTTTCGACTTAACAAGCCTAATCGTGCCATTTTTGAATCCCTACTTTGAAGCATTTAGTATCACATCTGATGAATTAAAATACTGTTTGGCCTTTCATATTTTACTCTACAATCAAAATTGCCTGCCATTAGTCAAGCATCACTTTGCTAAACTAAGTTCACTTCCATCTCAATAAAAGTAGAAATACTTCTTGTGTTTAATGAGTGCCTTCTGGTGAATTATTCAAACACACACAAGCAACGATACATTTGTGACTCAGTACATATAAGCTAACTTTTTCCTACATTCAAAGCAGTGATTACAGTTACGAAGTAAATATGACAAATTAAGTCATTTACCAGATATTTAAGCACAAGAAACACTAGGTGTGAGCTAGTGACACTACATAGTTTCCTTAACTGAAGCAGACTTCGAACTTCGGAGTAAGTGGCGCAAAACGGTCGGACTTAATGGCCAATAAGATAGTTTCGTAATATAATTGTTTCGGAAGTACATTGACAAGTGACATGACTCAGAATCGATCACAATGGCGTTGGTGTATACACTTTCTGTGTTCCCTCAAACCGTGAGATAAAAATCGCTTCATATCTTTCTTTCTATGAACTAATTCTTTCTTCCTGTACTATGTCCTTATATACAATCTTTCTTTTATATATTACCACCATTGAATTAACTACTATGAATTCGGTGTTCATCATGTTGTGCTAATGAGGTATAGCAACTTGGACCAATGCACGTATGCGCGTGGTCCTACTTTGTAGCTGACTGATATGTCTTGTTCAGTCATATATTTACTGGTCCGAGTTGTCACACTTTATTAGCAGCGAGACAAAATTACCAAGACATCCGAGAGAATTAAAACCAGTAACAGTAGGAGCAGTAGAAAAGATTAGGAATAGAAATGAGAAAATTATTCGGAGATTTCGGGACTCAGACTCTAAGGGAAGACAAAAAGTGAATATACCTATGCCATCGAGAACGATTTTAAACCATGCACAGCATCTCCAAACACTGGTTGCGATAATCTCATGGACCCCAACCAGGCAATCTTTATCTGCGAGCTTGGCCCAGTTCCTGAAATCATGGACGGATGCCATATTTTGGCCTGGCCACCCCTAGCTTTTTTCAATTTATTCCTACACTAACGTGGTGGTTGAGTACACGTAACACATGTCTTGATTACATCAATGGAAGACTCATTAACTGACTAACCAAATCTTTAAATTTACCTTTTACCCTATCCCTAACTTCACTACAGCTCATTTGGTGGTTCGAAAGTAAGCAGGCGACGCTTTGACAAAAACTATGACTAGATACCAATAACTTACAAATATTCATCATTCCTAATCTACATGGTTTATACACAAAAAGTACAGCAGAGCACAGTGCTGCAAAGAGTACTCGTTCTTTGCCTGGTACGAGATGAAGTTGACAAAACCTTATGTGCGTAAACGATGAAATGTGAAGCTAAGAATGGTAAAGGTTGAAGAGTAGGATGATGGAACCCAAAAAGGCAACAAAAATGACAGATAAATCGCGTAAATAGAGACCCAGGATTTCCAACTTTTATTCTTGATTCACAGATCCTACAACCCGCATAAAATATACTACAGGGGATCACATTAAAGAAGTGAGTTATACTGCCCTTGAAACCGCTTAAAGATTCTATTTGTACTCACTAAGGAAATATAAGACCTGACGACCACCATTCATGTATATGAAGATTGTAAATATAGTCACCCGTAAGATTCAACAAACTACACAAACCTAACTTGTTCACTTACCAATTTGTTTATGTATAGCGCTACATGCTCCAAAGAGCCTTGAGTAGCTAGACGGTAGAGTAGGTAGACTAAAATACCCTAGATGATAAAGATGGCTCCACTAAATAATAACTGCCATATGACCATAAGCCAGGCACAAACAAAGCACATGAAGTAATGGACTTTCCAATTTCCTGACAACCTCACAAAAAAAACTCAAACATTTCCCTAAGTTGGAAGCTGGTATTAAAATAAAAATACTTTCTAGTACGTCAACTTCTGGAGTTAGTACGCAAATGAATAAACAAAAGTTCTTAATAAATTTGGAATGCAACAAAGTGATAGATAAGAACTCAACAACTAACGAGATAACACGCGAAACTCCAATGGGAACAAAATAATCCGGGATTAGGCTTGGACGCGCCAGCACCCTAAATGCCGCCGGAATTGTTATTTAATCCAATCCGCTTCATTCCAACAAAATCAAACACCATAAGTGTCTCTATTTGTTGTCTTTAACGATGTGAAACTATCTGCCGAATCTATTACCAGCTCTTAACACCTTGAATTTTCATGCCAAAATTTTCATGAGGTCCTATTTTTCAAACTTAAAAATCTACTGTGCGGGACAGTTACTTTATTGTAATATTTGTTCGCATCATAGGGGAGGCATCTTGGGCGCTGAGGGATAAACTTTTTTTATCAACCTCCTCGCGAGAACTTGAAAATATCAAAATGTAGTACATATACCCTCAAAAGTTATGGAGTCTCTCATATATACGGTGGTCTATGTAACTACTTAGTATCCGTAAAACTTCTTTTCTCCTATTAGCGGTAAATACATCACCAAAATCAATAGTTCTGTAAGTTTTCGATATTCGATGCTGATCACCTTAATTTTAACGGACTCACCTAGCTGACGGTGCTCTGCCATGCCACCGGACAAGTTCACTAGTGAGAACTCCGTGTTCAACACCCCCTGCAATCGCTAGCCAGTCTAGATCAGTCAGTCATCGAAATATTGACAGCCTACCAAATATATCTTTGAACCTCCTCACCTTTGACTTTTGACTTCACTTGGTGGGTACGATTCATAATGGAAGGTGTTACTGTTTAAAGAATTGTCAAACTCCAAATACCTGTGACATCATCAACCCCAACAGCACAGTTTCAGGAAGATTCACTCCTGTATGATCAACCTGCCGACCATGGTGAGCAGATGAACAACTATCTTTGTTCCCAAAGGGAAGGTTGATGTCACGGACCTTGTCTTCCAAAAGCTTTTGATAAGCTATGTTCCACATGTCACATCGATAAAGCTCAGACGATTAGACGTCAAATCACCATTGATTGATTGGCTTACTTCATATCTAAAAGATCGATATTAACTTCAATTTTTCTCAGGCTATGCAATGTCCTATCGGGGTCCACCGGGGCTCAGTACTAAGTCATATTTTCTTAATTCATATAAACGATCTTCCACAGTAGAGTAACTAATTTTCGCTGATGTTTTTAAACTCTGTAAAGAAGTTTGCGACCAAAAGGATGATCTGGAGCTTCGTGAGGACCTGACCCAATACCAACAGAATTGTCTTTAACATTCCGAAGTGTAAAGTAATCCGTCTGCATACCACGAATAAAACTTAAATAACTCCCTCTCTAGAGGTATCCCAAGAGTCTTGGTGCCCTATAATCTGAATTCTTGCAATAACTGTGACAAAAATCCTTTTCAAGCAAACCTTACACTGATAAGGTTGAAGTGCACTTTAGGTCAGTATGACGAAAGAACTTTCTACCTTATCTTGAACAGTTTTATTCAAATCCATTTGGAGAATGGAAACACTGTGTTTCCTAGAGTATAGACGTCTCACAGGTGACTTTCTAGAGTCTAACAACATCCTAAGCACTTCTGGACCCCTCCTCAAACAACTACTTAGGCTCAATGTCAACACAAAGTTTGAGGTGACATCCAGAAATTAGAGACACAACATGACAGGATGGACTGTAAGCACACCTTTTTACTCATTATGAGTTGAGCTAACTGAACCATAGACCTCATCCAGTACCGCAGAACTGTCATGATATAGTTATCTATCTTATGGGATCCTATATAGAAGTCACAGCCTTGGGTACTTTGACTTGTCTCACCTTGGCAGCCATTAATGCATTTTTCATCAACCCCTGAAGAACGCAGTTGAGCTGAGGATGGAATAATGTACTTAAAGAACAAGTGGTTACACAGAGTATCTACGCATTCATCACTGAGCCATTCCGTCCCGATGAAGGGTTCCCACCCTGACCTCTTCTGATCTACTTCAAGTGTTCAACGTTTAAGTTAAGTCCTCTTCTCGCATGTACAGCTTCAAAGACCATGTGATTATGATCCAATACTAACAAGAGGAGCATTAGAGCCGACAAGAAGAAATACGTGGAAGAACTAGCAACGACGGCGGAAAAAGCTGCTAGAGAAGGAAATATGAAACAGCTTCACGATACAACGAAACTAGCAGGGAAATACAGTAAACCAGAGAGACCGGTCAAAGACAAAGAAGGCAAGCCAATCACTGAAATTCAACAACAACGGAACAGATGGGTAGAATACTTCGAGGAACTCCTGAATAGGCCGGCTCCAATGAATCCACCGGACATCGAAGCGGCACACACAGATTTTCCCATACACGTCAACCCACCAACGAAGGAAGAAATCGGAATGGCCGTCAGACAAATAAAGAACGGGAAAGCAGCAAGACCAGACAACATACCAGCTGAAGCACTGAAATCAGACATCGAAGTAACTACAAACATGCTTTACCTCCTATGCGAAAAGATTTGGGAGGAGGAACAAGTGCCGATGGACTGGAAATAAGGGCACCTCGTCAAGATTCCAAAGAAAGGAGATCTGAGCAAAAGTGAAAACTATAGAGGCATTACACTGCTGTCAATACCAGGGAAGGTCTTCAACAGAGTGTTGCTGAACCGGATGAAGGATGCAGTAGACGCCCAACTTCCAGATCAACAAGCTGGATTCCGTAAGGATCGATCATGCACAGACCAAATTGCAACACTACGGATCATCGTCGAACAATCAGTTGAGTGGAACTCATCACTATACATCAACTTCATTGATTATGAAAAAGCATTCGACAGTGTAGATAGGAGGACATTATGGAAACTTCTTCGACACTACGGAGTTCCTGAGAAGATTGTCAACATTATCCGGAACTCATACGACGGACTACAGTGCAAGGTCGTGCATAAAGGACAGCTGACAGATGCATTCCAAGTAAGGACCGGAGTCAGACAAGGCTGTTTACTCTCTCCCTTCCTCTTTCTTCTGGTGGTCGACTGGATTATGAAGACCTCGACATCTGAAAGAAAACACGGAACACAATGGACAGCTTAAAATCAATTAGACGATTTGGACTTCGCAGATGACCTAGCCCTCCTATCGCATACACACGAACAAATGCAGATGAAGACAGCCAGTGTAGCAGCGGTCTCTGCATCAGTAGGCCTCAGCATACACAAAGGGAAAACCAAAGTCCTCAAATTCAAAGCGGAAAACAACAATCCAATCACTCTTGATGGCGAAACTCTGGAAAATGTAGAGTCCTTCACATACCTAGGAAGCATCATCGATGAACAAGGAGGTTCAGATGCAGACGTAAAGACAAGGATTGGCAAAGCAAGGACAGCATTCCTACAGTTAAAGAAGATATGGAACTCAAAACAACTTTCAACCAATATCAAAGTGAGAATCTTCAATACCAACGTCAAGGCAGTTCTACTGTATGGAGCTGAAACTTAGAGAACTACAACAACCACCATCAAGAAGGTACAAGCATTTATAAATAGCTGTCTACGCAAGATACCCAACATCCATTGGCCGGATACCATCAGCAACAGCCTTCTGTGGGAGAGAACAAACCAACTTCCAGCTGAAGAAGAAATTAGGAAAAGACGATGGAAATGGATAGGACATACATTACGCAAATCATCAAACTGCATCAAGAGGCAAGCCCTAACTTGGAATCCTGAAGGGAAGCGAAAGAGAGGAAGGCCAAAGAACACATTGCGTCGGATAATAGAAGCAGATATGAAAACGATGAATTACAACTGGACGGAGCTGGAAAGGATTGCCCAGGACAGGGTTGGATGGAGAATGCTGGTGAGCGGCCTATGCTCCTTCACGAGGAGTAACAGGTGTAAGTAAGTAAGTAACTATTACAGGTACAGCTGTAAACATCTACTTTATTACACCATATTAACATGGTTTAGTTTACACGTAGTAGTAGCAAGAGCAATATATTGAGTTACTATCAACAACCAATCACTAATCCCTGGCCCTTTTCAGGAGTAACTTCAAATTCAAGAATAAGGACCGTAGACGTATCTCAAAGTAAAACACTGAGGCAAAGTAAATTTACTTTGTTCTAAACGACTGCCACAAGCACTATTGTAGACGCCTTGACACAGAAAATCAACAAAGAACAGGAGCATATATTCCAAACAGAGGAGAAGCCAGTGAGGTAAAAGAACAACTTAGTGCGGACATATGCAAAATGTGCAACAATTTAGTCATCAAAGTGACCCTATATTTGTGTATGACTTCCGTAGATGAATAAGCTTCTCTTGTATCTCAATGTTACCCAAGGGATTTTATGACTATGAAGAACCGCGTGAGTCTGTCATTATGGCAAATGACCTCTATGTGTAGGATCTACCTCCTTCCTGATTATTATCATTTTCACTAACACTACTGCCATTACTATATGTAGTAGTATTGTTGTTAAACACCTTATTCGTGTTAGTGTCGTGAGGAAACAATTTCAGGTTCCGTCATAAATGCAGCTTTACGCAAGAGTTTCAACGACAGTTGTATAAAGTTTATAGTAGTTTAACAGGTTCTATAATGTCTGAAAAAATATTAAGTCAATGTCAAATACCATGTGTATGTGTTTCAATAACCATGTTTGTGAGACAGAATATGAATAAGTATTACACAGGACTTAAAGTAAATCATCGTTGAAGATTATGTAAATGGTTGCAAAGCGCATAGGGGGAATGAAGAATCTAGGTGTTTTCGTAACAGCGGAGACGCCAATATTTCGTTTGAACGCAGGATTAACGAACGAAATGTTATTCGATTAGACCAGACTACCTTTTTCTGTTTAACGTACTAAGAGTTTTTGATTTACTCGTATCGAATTACATCAAAACACAAACCCTGTGCTCAACTTAAACAGTTCTAATTGAAGACACATATATATATATATATATATATATATATATATATATATATATATATATATATATATATATATATATATATATATATATAATACCAAATACCTCCAATGGTTCAGCTTGTGTTATACAGTTAAGGGTTTCTTTGGCACAAACTTGTAGAATTATGGTCTACTATAATATTAGTGCTGCTCTAATAATAGACCTAATTCTAAATTTGTAGATTTGCCATGATATAACTGCCTAATCTGTAAGATCTTACGTGGAAGTCACACCATCGACTACACCAACTCACTGTATCGTATCAATTAGCAATACATGATGTAGAACAAAGTTAAGCTAGAGAAAGAACAATGTATTTAATATGAATAGAAGATATAAGATAACATTCAGCACGGACCACGCCTGCATAGCCGAACCATGCCATTCGATCAATTCTAATTCGTTCAATTCATTATTCGCGCCTTCTCCATCGTTAGGTGTTTCTTCGCGTTAAATATTGAATACCTATTTTCCGAGTAATCTCGTATTCAGCTTTGAGGATAGTGTGGTTATGGTCCAATGCCACTACAAACTAACGTGCTGAGAATCACTAAAAATATTCCCAACAAGATGGTATCAGTTATCTACCCTCAAGGATTCTAGAAATTTTTCCAACCAGACAGTCAAAGATTAACAGTTACAAAATGATCCACGCTGTGACCTTGAGCCTGGTCAAACACGACCTTATCGTCAATAGTTCGGTAACATGCAACAGAAAAATTGGGTAACGAAAGATATGTCTTTGGTCAAAGTTGCATAATAAAAGCCCAGACAAGCAAGACTAAAGAACACAAAGTGTGGTTGAAAGAGATCTGAATGAAAGTTAAAATACACAACAGAGAAAATGAATAAATAAATGACAGTACTGTCCAGCGAAACAATGTGGATGGGTTTTCAGTGTTTTTTCCGTCACAGTTTGAATGACAATATGTGAATTTATGGAATAGTATGTAAAACAAGACTTGACAATGTAATAAGAGTTTAGACAGTAAAAATTCAGAATAATGTGGTGAAAGTCTTAAATGCAGTAAAAAATAATCAAATACCATTACGTAGGGGTTATATTTACGTGACAAAGATAAATTGAACCTGTAAAGCCAATTCATCTGAGTAAGTGTAATTGAAAACGTTATATTTCTTAATTAGGAATACTTAGGAAGTAAGAATAAAATATCTGGTTGCGAATCACGCGACCGTCGGCACTATGTCTGGTAAAGACATGATACGTCAGAAGTGAGCATTACAGCTACACAAACGAACTCTTAGTATTGTAGACTTTTTAATTCACAGCACTGAACGAAATAGTAACCGGGGCTAACTGTAGGTGTAAATATTTCAAACAGAAGTAAAACCGATACATTAATAGTTAGAGACAAAAAGAATGGTCGTCGTTAGCAACTGGCTATTTCCTTTTGTATTCCGCTGTCAGGAGGCAGTTCATTGAAAAGTTCGAAGTTTTTCGTTAATCATCAGTTTCATAAATATGGAAAATAGTATAGATTTAACAGAACACCAGTCATACTTTGTCCGTTGTTCCAAAAAACAATTCTACATGGGTAAAACTCTTCTTAAACTATTGCTAAACTCATTACAAAAAGCTAAAGATTTTGTTAATATCTCCGAATCTAACGGTTTAATGGCTCTGCAGCATCAAAGTTAAACCTGGCAGATCTACAGGCGCCGTCGCACTCTCTTGTGCACATCCAAGTGTAGGGTCGTTTGTGTACACAGGAGATGACACAAGACGACCAACTTCTAGTCAAAAGCTTCTACACCCATATCATCATAGGTAGTACTGACCGCTCTGCAGTCATAGTCGATATAAACTACACAGAGATATTACATTAGAAGGAGAACTGTCCATACCTCATCTATAGTCAGGAAAGCTACTCGACGGTTATGGAGCGTTTTCAGTGCTGACTGCATCCCCAGAACCTTGATAGTTGTAAAAAGAAATTGGACATGGAGCTATTTTGAGTACTTTGAATCTAACGATCAAAAGAGTATACGAGAAGAGGTCTCAGCAACTTAGAGAAATATAAAGTCCTCATCACTCACTCTACTACACAAGTAAACTAATCACGTATGTTAATTAGAAGTGATATGTGGTAGTGAGAGTAGAATGTGATTAGTCACTAAGCTTGAACAAGCAGACACTTATCCTACAGACCAATAAACACGTGGTTTTCTTTCGTCTCACGGATTTCTTCTCCAGACCCACTGAGTGTGACTGCTTGTGGCTGTGTTGAATAAAGCATTATCTAGTGTTAATCTGGTTTTCTATTCTGGGCCAAGATTCCTAGATTTTACATAGTGTGACTGGTCATATCATCGCATCACGTACCTGAAGGAGAGAAAAGTATCATAAACCATACGTCATACTAAGAAATAGTCAGATTGGTTTATTAACTATAAATTACCATAATAATTCAATTTCAAACAGATAGAACCAGATGGGTACAGCTTAGCGTATTATATTTGGAATTCGTAATGTACGTTCAATCAAGTACAGTGGAAACATTAATCAGTACAGATATCACAACCCTCACAGCTTAAATGGGAATCTAAATTCCTGTAAACAATTACGCGTCTTCTACATAGGTCCACCAAGTGTCTGTTATGCTGCGTACTGAGTATAGACTATATGATCTAGATTGTGCTCAATATTGGCAACAGAAATTCGAGTGGAATCACTTAGTTCCTGGAATTGTATTTGATCAACATGTTGGTTTTGTGTGCTCAAATCATTGGTATCGAGAATTTGAACCATAGATTTTCCAAAACTCTCCATCGAAATCCCCGTGACTGGTGGGAGCTCGTCTCCACGATGATATGTAAATTCTGCAAACTCCAAACACCTCATATTCGAACGAAGAATTCTTGCTTCTAATAGCTTTCATGACGTCTCTTTCTTTACAGAATGTTTAGTATCTCTACATTGCAGTAGAAGTGTATCTACTGTCTTCTCCAATCTATTAAATGTTAAAGCGGCAATAGAATCAATAGCGGTTTTCAATGCTTGACCATTAGAACAAGGGTGCCTGAGATTAGTAGACAGATTATTACTATTGTCGCTATTATTATTCACAAACATCTTATGGGTACATAAGTGTTGGGAAGAAACCATTTCGGGTTTTTTCAAAAATGCAATTATACACAAGTTTAAATAACGTTAGCATTATATTTGCCATATCTGAAAAAGAGAGTAATAATAACAGAGTAAAAATAAACCAGGTTCTGTGTAATTGAGAAGAATGTTGAATTGAATTTAAAGAAGGAAAGGAAGAAAATAAGGGAATAGAAATAAAGGAGACGTGAAATACGCAAATACTTTAATAGGCGTGTTTATGAACACAAAACAAGAATAAACGACTATGTATGTATCATCAAATTAGTAACAAAAAGAAAAAAGAAAACGATTAAGAAAAAATAACTTATTATTGTAGTAAGATATGACGCTAGAATAAGTGTTTGTGCAGTCATCGTTTGGAGTGATGCTATGAAAGTCTCAGTTCAGTGAAAAGGATAATGAAATATCAATATGTATGAGTCATATATACATAGCGAAGATAAAACGAGTCTGAGAAGTTAATTTAAATGTAGCACAAGTTGTTGTTCTAGTTACAAACTTCGTAATCTTAAGAATAATATTTATTTAGAAGGGAAAGAGAGAAAGAAAAGAAGTTGACACCTAGTGAAAGGCTTAAACCATGGTAATAATAGTAGTTGTGTAATGAATATCGACTTCCAAAGTAAACCAACAATTTTAAAAAATAGAATACGATAAAAAATTCCTTTAGTGCACTCGGATAAATACATGTAGATTTATGTAATAGTATACAGAGTAAAACCAGATATTAGTATAAACATTCTTGTCGGGCGACCAATAATGATATTAATAACAGTAATAATTATAAATACGAACATGAGCAGACTTCATATATTAAGATGAATGGAAATGAAATAAAATAGACGTGAAAAGTTTCAAAGGTTCCACTTCGATTTTCAGTCAATTAGATGGATGACGGACCTTGTGTGTATAAATCATTATTAAATACATTGATATTCAATAAGTGACACAATCCACTTTCGGAAAGAAAATCATCAAGGAGACTTCTGAACCGGGTTGCAGTTTCACTGCAATGGAGATCCACTGGCAGTCTGTTTCACATGGTTGAGTAGCGAATAACGAAAACATTCTGGCGTAAGTTTATGTGGGTTCTTGGAATCACTAGAATATTTTCCTTACTGCGTAGATTGTGGGACGATATCATAGAGTATGAAGGAGTGGATACCGAAGAGCAGGAAATACCGTTAATCGGCCGGTAGATAAAAACAAGGTTTAATTTGATACGTCTGATCCAGAGAGGTTCTAATTTAAGTTTTTGACATCTTTGGTGATGGTCTTTGTTGTCGGAATACCCCAGAACAGCTTTGGTGAACCTTCTTTTAACATCTTTAATTTTATTCAGGTCATTGTGCTTGAAATTACTGTAAACTAAAATACCATATTTAAGAATGGGTAAGATACATTTTCTTTATAATAATAATCCCGATTCGATATTATTTAAGTTTATCATTATGAATCCGATGAGCTTCCTAGCTTTGGATACTTGAGATGTAATGTGCTCAGAAAAGTTCAAACTGTTGCTATATCTTAAACCCAAGTCACGAACAGTGTTAAGAGTGTAGCATGGCGTCGAGTCGCGGTTGACTATGAAAACCATTAAAGAGAAACACGTGCCAAATAAATTCAGAAGGCATTTAATGAACCAAGTCGAGATATATTTGATGGCGATCTCGTGGTATCGAAAGGATACCGAGATCGTGCCAGGATACAAGCTTGGTTATAGAGCGTAACCGAATCCGCGCGAGTTCACAATCAAAGTGTAAGAATAATGGATGTTTTTAGCACAGTTAAACAAAAGCACATTAAAACAGTCACTGGTACAATTGGTTATTATAATAATTGTTTTCAATAAACCAATCGTGTCCTCATGATAAAAGTGAGTCACTACAAGAGTTTTCAGTGTACGTTTTTGTATAGCCAGATTTATGTTAAGGCAGCGGCCAATGTAAATAAATCGACTTTTGTCAACAGTAAGTGGCGAATTCCACGAAACAGTCCATTCGTATAACTTGTTTATTTCTTCTTGGATTACTGCTGAAATATAGCTTTCTTTGGTGGAAGAAGAGAATGAATAAACTAATTTTAGGTCATTGGCAAAAAGGAAAGGTTTATCATACTGAAAGAGGGAACACAAGTCATTTATAAAAAAGAGAAAGAGTGATGGATCAATCACACTTCCTTGTATAACCTCACCGGTTACATTCACAGGTTTAGAGTAGCTACAATGATAATTCATAAAATAGTGAGTACAATGTTTTATCATACACGATTATATATATTTCTTAATATCAGGTAGAGGTCTGAATAGATCCTGTAAATTCATAAAGTACGTGGGTTATAGCATCATAACACGATATAATTATATATTCCTCAAGGAACAGAATACAGATATGATATGCAATTCTTCGTCGAGTATAATTATATACGTTTTAAAAATGACAGAACACTGTTCGATCGTATAGTCAAAATGAATATATGTAATTATATGATGATGAATTCTTGTATGAAAATGATCATAAATACCATGAATAATTTAAACTCAGGTCTTATCATATAGCATGAAATTCACAGTTTATATGTTGATAGTTCAGAATTGAGTTATCTTCCATAATTCCGAGAAAAAATAATCCATACAGCTCTGAGAGAATCTTAGAAAAAGAAAACTGAAGGTCTCAGCCTCACACTATACCATTCAACCAGGTAGTGACTGCATCCGTAGCAAAATGAAAGCCATTATCAGTCACTAACCTTGGGAACCTCTTCTCGACTAAAAACCCTTATTAATGCTTGGGTTGTGAGGTCAAAATTTGGCGAATTTGTGAAAAAAACTTCAGGTCACTTCGAAAAAGAATCACTGACTGCAAGTGTATAGTATTTGTCAAGAAATGAACCACAATAGTCTGTATGAGTTCTCTGTCAGACCTCAGACGATACTGGCCATGTAGTCCACTTCGAAGTTGGAGAACAACTTATACCAAATGGAAGGAAGATGTATTTGAACGTACCAAAAGGTGTTAATTGTCGTCGAAATAGATGAAGATTGATCTAAAGGGATTTGGAGATAAGCAACTTTTAAGTCAATTTTCGTGAACACTTTAGAACCATGAAGTCGATTTCAAATACATTCAGCCTCCATCGTCGTGCATGTTTACTTCAACAAACGGGAGTTCAGTGTTAATATATGGTCACCACATATTCCAAGGGTCTTGCTATTCGAATTCACTGGTGTAGCAATAAGGGTACCTCATGCTGAAGATAGAATCGGTTCAATTATACCTTTCACACATAAATCGTTCAATGTCTTATGCACTGTTTTCTCAAAGACCATATGGAAATATACGTCTTTGAAAAATGACTCGATCACCCTGCACTCAAAGTTTTATAGGCCGAACTTTCATACCTACATTACACTGATAACACGTAGCTACTTTATTGTAGTGAGCAAGAATACGGGTGGGGACAAACGAATGTATTTTGCTCAACAATTACAGTCTATCTCAACAAAATCTGAATACCATATAGTAAATCGTCAATTTGCAAAATATTCATGCATCAAACCAAACTGGACTGTTTCTGTTGCAAACACCAATCCATTGTCTCCCATTCCATTGTTCATGCATTTTCTTACAAATTCCATTGTGTTCTCGCTCTACCTTTCTTGATCTTCGCCATCTTCCGCTGCCAGACATTACGTTATATACTACTATTTATATCAATATAAGTAGCTCACACCACAATATCTTTAAGTAAAGCATCAGAATCTTCTTTTAAACTAGTAAAGATAACTCCACTTTAAGTCTTTTCAAATTTTTCAAACCCAGTACTGACAGTTCTGTTTCTCTAACTAAAAACTCACAGGCTACGTATGAAAAAATATCATCTCTTATTATCAATTCACAGCATCCTCTTATGGGCAGTTTGTGTCCAGTAATCCCCAATATTGGGACTATAGTTAGTCGTATCACAACGTTAAGATCCAAAGATTTTAAGTTGTTGAATGAAATAATGAACTCTGTGCTGCCTGTTTTCACAAAAACGTCATGAAATGAATTAAGCGATGTGTATTATCGCTTTTGAATATGAACATTACCTTTAAAAATGGTGGATAAAGATAAATGATCATTAGAAGCAGCCGACTTAATGGGATCTAAATTACAAGGTTTAGTACGACTTGAAGTAAAATGAACAGTAGTTTTGCATACTGACTGAATGTGTCCTATCTTACCACATTTAATACATTTAAGATTACGAGATGCACATGAATTACGTAAATTAAATTTGCCACAGGATAAACATTTACCAAACTCGCTCCCACCTTTGTGGTTCGCTTTGCAATTCCTTGTTGATCTAGTTTCATATTTCTACGAGAATAGGAATTACTATTAAACAAACGCAAGTTTGATTGATCCTGAGATCGTAAATCATTATGACGACTGAGCAAAGCATTAGAAATTTTCATCGACTGGGTACCAAGTTCATTCACTGATTCGTAGTTAATACATGTAGTTCTAGCATCCTCAAAAGAACAGTTCGGCATTCTTAACAGCTCTTTTTTCAGACCTGGTATATTAATTTATGCAATTAATCGATCCTTTAGCTGCACATGAAGTTGGTCACCAAAATTGCAGTTGGCAGCTTGTTTCTATAATTCAAGGATGAGTTTCCTTTACGTTTAGTCATTCTGACGAATCATCTTATGAAATTTTTCTCTTTTACGACATTTAAAACTGGTGAACTTTACATGATTTTATAATAATCTCCCAAGAATTGCATAAAATAGTGAAATAGGATTTTTCGGAAATGCCAGTTTTTAATAAGCCGTATGCTTCTTTTTCGATGAATGTAAGGAAATGAGCCACAATATTGACATCCTCAACATCTTACTTGGTCATAGTCTACATTTCGAGCCTTTCCATGTAATACTCAAAAGCATCAAAATCTGAATGTTTGTTCAATTGTTCTATCGCAGGCACCAACGCGACGCCAATGTGATAGTTCGAAATATTTGAATTACAGTACAAGCTAGGAATTACAGACATAATGCAATTTAACTAAAAAGTATTATATGAGCACGAACAAACGTATTATATTTAGAATTCGATATCAGGCTGCCATCAAGTACAGAGGAATCATTAGTTCATACAAACACCACACAAACACATATCACGTAGAAAATCAATGGAAACTGTACAGCGAAAATAAGTAAACACAGTGCTACAGACTGAAATTCTCCAGTCACATGAATGATGAACTAAACTCACTGAATACTGAAATTCCTAATTTCAGTCATATTTTTAGGTTCAAAGGCATAGCCTACTAAGATTTTCTAAACTGAGCTGAAATAGTTGTTTAATCCTCATTAAAGGATTTGTTGCTTTTCTAGGTAAATAGGCTACCGACAAAACGATTTTATTAGTGCAAAAATGGTTTTCAGAAATCAAGCAAATTATATAGCTCCAGATGAATTTATCGTTAGATTTATAGATTCTCATAAACCGAAAACTAAAGATGAACATAATATTTGAAATACAGTCAACTATAGTGGCATCATTAAGTTGAATTACAATCATTACACAACTAAATTACATATGTTTGAGTTTACCAAGTTCAACAATAGACAGTTTACCTCCTAAATCATTCATAATCTATTTTGAAATTCATACACAGCTGAAATTTAATAAGAAAAGAATAATCATAGAGTTTGATACTAATAAACTGTACTTAGAAGTGACAAAAGTATGACTTTTTAATTTGTTAAGGAAGGTCTAGAACAACCCCAGGTGTTTTAACTAAACAGAAGGTAGATGGGTGAGTGTATGAGTGATACTGTGTCCTTCTCAGGACAAAGAATAGTAAATTTTACCTTTAAAGACAAACAATTCACATGAAAAACTACATAATTCGATTGACAAGTTCCTAATTGTGATTAATTTTGCCTTACAGTTAAAAAGGAAATTAAATGATGAATTACTGTACAGGAAAAGTTATTTAACTGAAGTACTGAAAGAAAAATTCTCAGCTAAACACATAGAAGTTATAATTACTCCGTATTATCGATCTATTCATTATTGTATGGGTCCATCAGGAAAGCTGCTTTCGGCACATGGTGAATGTGGTATGTTTTTAGAATAGTTAACTGGTTTTCTTCCAAAAGAATCTGTTTTTTATATTTGCTATATAGTACATTTTTAACACCGACCACATAATCATCCTAAGTGTTCAATAAATTTTGTTTGTCATTCATAGTTTGTGTAGTAAACGAAAATGACACGATACTACGGTGCACTGTAGTTGGCGACAACTCTCATCAGATAAACACGTTTATGTATAATGCTTTGAAATCAAGTAAACAAGTACATACAATTATTGCTTACCAATTAGATGTACTACTTACTAATCCATTCATTTACGATTGAAAGGTGAAATTCAGTACTTTGAGACTTGTGCTTCAAACACCGAATTCTAGATCTGTTTCATAATGAGGTCATTACCTTTTCAGTAACCCAAACTGATTAACTTGTTCAAAGAAAAAGGAAATTAATTAATGACATATTTGTTAACTCCACGTATCAGTTTTGGGCCATAATCCTAAATCGTGTAACAAAGACAAGGTTAAGTGTTACATTTTTCACGAGGTACGTTGTAAAATAGGTGCCTATGTATCAGGATAAAAAGACTTTCGGAAAGATCTAAACCAATCAGATGAAACACAAATTACAAAGTTTTCTATTACTTTAAAAAATCGACGCCATCTAGTTTGTTTTGCAAACAGAATCATACGTCTAAACTTCTAGTCTTCGTGTAATAGTTTGACGTTTTCTTTAGTCCTTGAACAGAAATGGTTTGCATGTGCACCGGGACATTCAGAAATTTTCAACCTTTAACAATCTTTTACTAAACCGTAACAATAAGGTTTATGTGGCTTTTCGTATCACTTTAAAAAGCGATATTAATGTACTTAACAGGCAAAACAATTTAGGTTGTCCCTGACCAGTAAACTATCAGTCTAACGATCAACCTGTGATTGACAGTATATGTCACTTAGAAACCTGGCTAGTAATCGAATTCCACAGGTTAATTATATATTAAGTTAGAAAATCCAATACTGAAGTCGGCATTACATTCCTGGAATCAATAAGTAGCTAGCTCTACTTGTCAACATCTATTGAAAAGATATACCTCTAGACCTGAAGAACGTCACAGAACATTAAGATAAGTTATCAGAGCTCCTATCAACGCTATTTATAAATTTCTGAGTGTGATCACTAGAGGGTAGGTTTTACATCCAAGATATTGGCAATAATTTCCTTAATGTTCTTCATGATAACTCAGTACATCAGTAAAACAATCTTCAATTTGTTCGGGACATTTACAGAAACATCGTATTGGATCGAAAAATGAAATGCCAACGTAATGCCTATCTTATGTCAGACATCAGTTTGTACGACTCAAGATATGTAATGGCCTGTATTATACTTTTACTTAATCATACTAGATATTGTTTCTTATACCTCAACTCTAATTCCATAGCTAACTAAATGCAAACTACTGATGACATACTTTTTATCTGGAAATACTGTAATTCGAAGTTAAACTAACTAAAATATTTCAAGTTTCAGGGTTTAGTCTGAATTAACTTGATTAACAAAATGAAAGTCAGCAAAAGGTACAAAACTGTGAACGGTCAATTAAAAGAACTCAGCAGAAATCTTTCAAACTTTTTTTCCTCATTTTTTTATGAACTAATATCCATATCTACTTACTGTGTATCAAATGCATAATGCTTGTTATATATTCTGAAATAATATATTCAGCAACAAGTAAAATTATGTCATCAACAAATCATTTAAATGAATCTTGACCTGATAGAAGAAAACTGAATCAATTACAAGCATCAGGTTGGCTTCTTATTACCAAATCATAGTTCAAAGATCTTAAACCTAGGAAAAATTTTCAAGTAAACATATTGCTGATCATAGATAATGAATTTCTTTAGCTTTCCAGAATCAAATTGTTTACTTTGAAGGTGGCTAAAAAATCAACCTATTCGTTCACTAATAATCCAACTTTTGGATAGAACTTATGAAAGGTTCTGTGACTCAAGGCAATCATTAGAAAACCCTGGATCTTTCCTGTTGTGCTAAATTTCATCCACCAGAAAAACATATCTACAAGGCCGCTCGGAATGTAAACCCATGTCATTCAGTGTCAGAGACGTTACCACTGTGGTAATTAGGGTCAAACAATACTTGTTGAATTTTTTTCAGACTTTTCAGACTATGTCGTTTTATTTCAGTATTAAACTGTAAATCATTACTGATCTGTAAATTCCATCAACTATGGGATTATGAGGTAATAGTACTCAATGTGTATAACTTTCTCATTTCATTTAAAAATTGAATTTAAATTTTCTTTGTACCAATGTTACATAATTGCCTTTTCTTACTTTCGCCATTCGACATAAACAAAAACAGATCTATGCTCACCAGGGTCGTATTACCCAAGTCGTATTATCGATCCACCACCGCCATCAACTGATGAAGAACTCTTGCCTCCTACTGCTAACCAAATAATATTCGCGGGTGGATACATCAGATCTCAATTTACTACTGGTGATTATGATCTAATCCAATGTCTTCCATGTCCACATAATACATATTCGGAGGAATATGGTCAATCAAGTTGTTTACCATGTCCATTTCAACACAGTATACCAATCGATCCTGAGGGTGATACACAACCGATAAATGGAAGTGACTGGTTACACATAGCATGCACTAAAGAAGACAGATCTGAACTACTTATGATACAAATAATTCAAAGAATATTAGGCAAGACAATAGGTGAATATATAAAAAAAACTCCACTCATCAAACGTGCTGGAATTCTATGTTTTATCATTGCTTTGCCTGGTATTATCACTTTTTTATTAATATTTATTGCCTATATTTTGATTGATGTTGGATCAACATTAATAGAAATGGCTAAAACTTTGCATCCATTACAAATACAATTAGCTGAGATTAGTACAGCAAATGCACGTTTGGATGTGGAATTGAGTGAAGCAGCTGAAAGAACTTATAGACATGAAAAGTGAATAATTATCAAAACTTTGCAAATTCATCAAGACAGTATTAGTTCTGATTTGTAATTATTATTATTATTATTATTATTATTATTATTATTATTATTATTATTATTATTATTATTATTATTGATCTTTCATCATCAATCGTAATTCTTGACCAAAGGATGTTATCCCAATACAATATTATCATTAGTGAAAATGAAATTCCAAACTTCAGTTTCATCCTATTTAACAATCATCAGTCACGTATAAGCACTTACGTTGTAATAAGTAGTGTGGCACTCTAATGGCTGAAACACTCAGCTTTCAACGTTCAGCTTTGAGGTTATAACTCTGATTCTCTAGATGTTTGATCGGCATCTAGATAATATGAGTATCCCTCACGTCTTAAAACCGAGTATACAAACTATCAATTGGTAAATAATTTATATTCAATGCTCGTGAGTAATATTATTCTCTCTCATAAACTGATTGACGAAGATTTGATCAAATTAATAAGTAATAGAAGAAAGAAATTCACGTTGCTATCTTCGAGTAATAAAATAAAATACTTATTATAAAATCGATTGTATTTGACTTGTTGTGTGATAAGAATGACTGAAAGAAAGTACTTGAAATGTAAAACATCTCATTTGACTGATAATTCTTTCAAATATTTTATGGATAGGGTCAGATTGAAAACTAGTGTACTAGAAGAGAGATTGGTTAACCTTTCACCATTAACCAGTTCATGATTTCCTAACATTCTGTTTAAAGGATTATAAAGCGCTTAGATATGGAATGCCACACGAATAGATTATTTATTATCAAACGAGGTTATTTTATGATATTTATCGGTGACTTAGTTCATGAGCAAAACCTGTGTTATGTTCATAGAGTTGGTTAGTTATATGTAATCTATAGATGAGCATGAAATCAGATACATTTCATGTATCCTAGTACTCAACAATAAAATTTACTAGCACTTTGTCAAAAGAAACTGAAAACCTATAAATCGATTGCATGAATCTTAGCTTCCTAGGCAACTATTTTACTACTGATATGTTTAGAACATAATAAAATATCCTGAAAGAACCATAATATTTTTAATGAAACTATAAAATAAATCAATGAATTTTCGTCAATATTTCTCAGAAAAAGGTTACAAAACCAAAGTTGCACTCATACAGTTGAACTATAATAAAACTCAATAATTTTTATGAGGTTCATATTTATCAAGTAGGCTTTATAAGAATTTGCAGAATACTATGTGTAAAGTACATTTATCTTTTAAAAGTACCATTGAACAAACATTTGCTTTAAATTTTCTTACTGAAATAGTCTTATTATACTCTATAATTGAATGATATTTGAAATCATATTTTAATTAATAAATGGCTAGTTCTATTACACTAGTTATATTGTGCCTAAAAATACCAAAAGACTATATATATACGAGAATACTGTGAAAATGTAGACTTTGAACATTGAAAACAATGATGTTGAATATTCCTCACCAACTACATTGAGTAATGCCTTTGGATAATCTACATGTTGCCAACTCATTGAAACCCAATTCAAATTCACTCAAATTAAAACTCAAATTCTCTAATCTTAATATAGTTGGATAGCTTATCAATATGCTGTTTAACCTGACACGTGAATGGATCATTAAATGAATGTTTTTTTACAAAACATTTTGCTTAAGCATACACTAATCCATTATTAGCTAACTGATCACAAAGAATAAATCTATTCTTGAGACGTAGATTAATACGATAATTCTCTCCTTACTATGGTACGATGGAAAATCAAACAAATTTCTAATCAAACCAAATGAAGAGGGATTTATTATCATGAATGTTACCTAACTAAAGTAAACATCTTAATTGTACATTCCTGAATTACTCATTATTCCAAAGTTTTATTAATAATCACCTTAAAATAAAGTGTGATGATGACGCCCCTATACCGCTTATTGACTGAAAATGAAACCACTGAACATGAAATATCATGTCAATAATGGTAAAACTGTTGTTACCACTTTGAGACTTGCAAATGTTAGTTTTCATCTCGTATAGAGAGCGTTACAAATAAGTTCTAAATTCAGTCTAAATAACTGTGTTAGTATTCTTTGGTTTCAAAGGCTCATTGAATAATATTAGTTCAAAATGAAATTAACTTGAATATTGAAGAGATCTTGCAGATAAAGACTCAAGATTCATCAAACTTATGAAGTACTTACAATTAGTACATTAGTCCACACCTCATTTTACCTCATTTTTACTAAAACAATCGAAAACAATAAAAATAATATCGGTTGCAGTAAGAAGATAAATCTAAAAAATGTAGTTCAAGAAGAAAGTACTAATGTAAAGAGTGAAATTTACTTATTTATGAGGATTTTTATTTTCTGCTATTAATGTTAAAGATAGAAATTGGTTAATCTCTGTTTGGCATATGTGCATCCTCATAGAATCGCCCTACTATTCCCATTTATTCATAAGCCTAATAAAACTAGATTCACTAGCTTTGTGAATAACAAGTTAGGCTTTGAGGCGGCATGTAGTGAGGTCGAATCTCGGCGTGTAGATCAAAGGTAGGATGCAGATACAACCAGCACAAGAGTTTCGAATAAGAGGAAATACGACTCCCAACTTCCATTTTTTAGCTACAGTCCAACCTCACTAAAACAAAGAATACAATTTATGAGATGATATCAACATTTAGAAAGATGAAGAATCACACTATATATACACAGCTACCACTAATTTTGAGTCATATTAAAAAGGTCTGAAAACACTGATTACGACTATCCTGTTGACCTCAAACCTACACTTTCTAGCAAGACTCAGTTAAAAAGAAACTGACCTCATAGATTGGGGCCATTTTTGTCTTGCAGCTCCGAACATAGATCATCAAGGTAAATAGTACTTTAGATATTTATTTACTTTGAGAATGTTCTAAATAATGAAGCTATCCCTACTGTATTATCGACAGATTCTCATGACCTTTAACACGATATCTCTTATGCTTAAATTATTTTTACACCACCATTCAATAATTTTCGTTCCTAGTAACACCCGAGGATTCTTGCAGAAGTGACTCTGTTTCCATTTTAATCAAAATGTTGTCTTTTAATCACACCTTTCAAAAAAAGTTTCGTAATTCAACTTTACTAGTAAAAGATGAAGCCTGAACATTAAACTTGGCCTACATTTTCAAGTACGCGTCAATTCTATTGAAGATTGTAAACATATATTAATAATAAGTAGCAACAAGTAACCTTTTAGAACTAGACAGTGCAATATTCGTAATTACTCAGTCACTGATTGGATTAACACTAATAATCATGTGTTCTTCGTTGAACTAATCGGCTTCCTTAATGTTCACTTTGTGGTACTCTAAAACTACTTAATTATACATTTATATGATAATTTATGCATAACATTCAATCTGAGTTACTTACATGCGTAAACATATTTATAATAGTGATAATTTTGGATATATTTTACTCATTTACTAAGCAAAACCATACCATCTTATTCATCGATATATTTATACACAAACTCTATTTCTCACCTTCAAAGCACTATTGATGGACAAATTTTATCAATATGGTTGTATTTCAGTCAAGTGATTTCTCCCATCTTCATTACGAGCCATTGGAATAATGTTTTTATGCTTTACATAGGCAGACTGCGGAAATTTATCTCAATTGAACATAATCAAATTAGGCATTATAAAGCTTGTTCTAATCCCTCACCCACCTAGTTAATGTGATCGTTTCTGGACTAACCTTTAACTACAACCAAAATGACTGAACGATGTACTGTGATAGGAAGAACAACAGAACAATCTATGTAGCAAGATTATCTAGACCATGTATCTATACGTAAGGAAATCTGAAGTAGAGAAAATTCTACCCCATCTCCTAACTTACAATTATACTCATATTTCATTAACGTTACGGAGAAATGAGGGACAATTAATTGAACTATATTGGCCGTAATTACAATACCGGTTGTATTCTCTGTTTCGCTAGTTCAATTATCGATTAGTTCACCTAGGACCCGTTATCTCCTAGTTACAAAACAACATTCTGATCAGTGAGGAGCAACCAAGACCTTTATGCCTAGTGGCCCTCGAGCTCCTTTTAACCCAGCGTTCAATCGGAAGACAAAGATAAAGTATAAACTAATTATCTATAGTACTCTAATTTAATCATGACTCATATACCTGAAGTGTCTGATCGCAGATCAACACAATTAGAAAATTACAGTATACACCTAATTTAATCATAAGTGATAAAAGCCGGAGTAATAGGAAAATATTAATCAGTAACAATTCTGAAACAACGAGAAATATGACAACAATATATGAGCCAAATGAAAGTTTGGAAGTGGAGAATATAAAAATACAATCCAAGCGCTAAGTGATTACGCACTTAAAATACAAAAGTAGTCCTACATCTGCTTACCTCAAAAATAATACTTCCACACTTTTCACCCCACTATATCACTTATTTAACCACTTTCTATCACTAATTCAACTAATCAGATAAAATCCTTTTTGACTGGAATGTTGGAATTAAGAAAGCCTTCACTTATAATGTTCTAAAGTTAAAGATCATGTTCTTGTTATACATGTAGCAATAATCTTTTATGAAACAATTATTTTTGATGGTTCTACATTATCTCAATAAACAACTGTATGATGTCCAGTTTTCATTTGTTCCATTCTACATACTACTTACTAAGATGTCGGATTATCTATCAAGTATCGATCAATTTCTCTCTGCATCCTTTCCTTTTTATCTGTATAATATATTTAACCGGAGAAACAGTATAAGATAGGGTAAAACAGCGAAAACAGAACACATTCTAAAATAAACTTACAAATCTTTTCAAAAACAATTTTATTCTAAAAATACAGATTGAGATCATTTGACGAACCAGTGCAATTCAAATGGGACTGATTAGTCACGATTTAAAGTACTACTGGTCTTATTAATTACATTTTCGTAACGATCGCTTCTAAATGACAACTAGTTTTGAATTATTGCAAAAAATAAATATGGATATCTGCATTCGTAAAATCTACGTTTATGGAGCAAAACCAAAGTTGAGTATTTCTACAGACTATCACTCTATCGTAGAACAAGACAATAGGCAGAAGGGTTGTTTATCAAGCGAAATTACAAAGTTTACGTATTACAATACACAGCATTCGATGATCCCTTTACATCTTGTGTCTTGCAACCCAAACTGTCTTCTCATCTGATCATCCAGTGCTCTCCACTCGCAATGCTTTCGATATACTTAAACTCTTCGCTCCTTCTAACGGTGACAACTTTGAGGCCACGTTATGTAACACACTATTTACACTACTACTACTTTCATATCAACAAACTGTTTTAAATTATTGCTTCTTTATCAAATTAGTAAATGTGCATGTGGAATAAACAATTCACTTTACCTACATGAAAATATTTAAAAAAACGAGCATAAATTATCTCAAAAATTTATTTGGAATAATAATTAATTCATATAGATAATAACTAATTATATGCAACATGAATTTATTGAATGGTATACCACACTTGTACTGTAATATCATTATAATCAGTAACAGAAAAGTAAATGAAGAAACTTATGAACTAATCATTAAAGTCTGTTCAATAGAGTGTTTACCCAACGAAGTATTAGCAGTAGTAGTAGTAGTAGTAGTAGTAGTAGTAGTATAACAATGTCAAAAACTAGTGCATTATTTCCTATTGTTGATCTTAATCAGTCGATCTCGTTTATGAATGGAATTCCATAACAGGCCACTGCTCATGTGGATATAAGAATTTATAGCTATGGTTGGTGATTTTTGATAGAGTTTCGTCAGACAACCGAACTATACAACTCGGAGAACAAAATCCTTCAGGAAAATCTCTCCTCAATTTGTTTTGCTTATTTTAAGGGGATCACCTTAGTTCTCAAAATAGATTTTGACTGAGGATCAGGATCGCAGTGAGCTTTCATGCTCCCCAAGTCAATGATCGTGTATAAAACAAAAGCTTATTCAGATAATCTAACTTGGATAACGGACCTCTTTTGGTAAATGGCATTTATATTTAACCTTACCTGTGGTAACATGTACGTAGGAAGTACATATAAGGTATTTTATAGAAGAATCCCAAACTAAACACCAAATAACTCCACATTATACAACAGTGTTAGAATTTAGTTCTCTTCAAAAATACTTGACAAATGTTCAGTGAATTTCATGCTGATCGACACCTGAGCGTTAACATATATATTTTTAAAGTTAGAAATGTCATACAAAGCATTCTTGATTAATATATATTCCGGAAACAGTTTCCTCTGTGTTCATTTGGAAAACAAAATTATCGTTTGTTTCACAAACTAACGATGTCTGTGATATTGAAAACCAAACTCTTAGTTTTCGCTTAATGTTAATCAGATGAACAAACGGAATTCGGTAAAAGGATTTGATACGATCTTATTAAATAATGTACAATAACTGGTTTTTATTCCAATGTACAGAAGATTTAGTTTATGATTGAGAATCTTAAGATTTTTTCACTTACTGGCAAAACAGATGAAGATAAAACTTTGTTGCATAATATTTATCGGTTTAAACTCTCAAATAAACCTCCTTCCTTTTAAAAACTTTCTGTTAGTCTTATTAACAACATTCATTTAGGCATGTCGTTGACATGGCTTCGAACGTATAATTTCTTGAAGATAACTCGCTTATTTAAACGCAAATAATACTGAATGTACAACTTTATACTTCCGTCATGCCATCAAGTGATTCCATATATCGGTCATTTGCATCCAACCTATCTATATTTTAAGTTTCTTTGTAGAATATTTATTGGCAAAGTGATTGCAGTTGTTTCATTAAGCCATAGATTTTTCCCAAAACACTACATTCCATTGAATGCATAATTTGTAAGTACTTAATATGCCATTACTACATTTATGAGTACAAAATTATATCACACAATGATTTTTAATAACACATTTATTACTTCTGCACTACTGTAGATATAGTTGATATTGTGTCCTGTGCTTATCACTTTTACAAATTACTTCTGTTGAATTAAGTTTAATTAAATTGATTATATTCATTTGAATCCAATTTATCGGTTGTAATAGTATAGTATATTCAATTACAGGTTAGGGTATCTCGCCTTCAGCTACATTTTAATTGTTTGTATGTGTGTTTGTGATACCTACCTAACTTCTCTAATACAAGGAGATGGAACACGAGGTTCAAACCTGAAACATAAATGGTTGGAAGTTAACTGTATTAACAATTAATCAAATTGCAAAACTAAAATACTTTCATATTTATAATGCCCTAATGAATAGAAAATCGGGTTTCTGATGTTTCGCAACTTCGTGTAAGGCGCATCTTCAGAGAATAAATAAACGAAATAAATGAACGTAAGTTTAATTACTAGTAAAGAACAAGTTGTATATTTGTTACAAACCAAACGAGACTGATCATGTCATTCAGGTCAAGGTGACATATTTGTGTGTATCAGTCTGGATATGAAAAATGTGATAATTGTAATGAGAAAGAGTAGAGCTAATTAATATGTGTATTGATGGTGTGAGATTTGAACAAGTTAAATCTGATTTCGAAATTCCACATCATGGACTGACTTTAGTTCGACAACGACTGAAAACCTGACCAGAGTTACTGGACAATAATGTTGAACGAAACAGATGTTCTGTGCTTCTTGGTCTTTTTCAATGGTTACCTGATCAAAGTTCGTTCATATAAATCCGTACGTCCTAATCATTCACGTCTAATTTAACTTCTAATCATGTTTATTTTTGTGTTTGTTATTTGGTATGTATGCACGTTATTTAATTAAACGAAAGATAACGTATTCGAAACCTTATGCTATCAACTTCTAGTTTCGATTATCAGATTGTCTTAATCTCATATTCATGTTATTTCTGATTGTGATCGACTGATTTGATTATTCACTGTAAGTGCATCCTATATGTTTATTGAGTTGCCGGCTCACTTTTTCTATTGTTCTTTGCCCTTACAGATTCCATCATATACTGATTCGTACTCCCTCAGGACACAAGTTACCTTCAGACTAGACACAAACCTATCAAAGGTTTGACGTTACACGGAAAAAACCTGTTATTTCGACTAGATCTCTTGTCTTTGATACCAGTTCATTTGGAGGTTTGCGTCAATAACCCGATCTTGTGAGTAGTTACCACTCGACTACATTGTATCATTCATCATTCAGAGTTCTGTTCACTTAATTTTAATAACTGAAACTCACTCATCACTCATTGGTATTCAAAAGCTATTGTAGTATCAAAAAAATAAACAAATAACTTATACATTGGTACCGCATAACTAATAGGCTTTCATAACATTATTTCTATCCATAAAGACTATCTATATTACAATATTACTGTAGTAATGATGAATATGATGTCATGCACTCAGGATCAAACAGTCCTATGTTATTTGTTCATAATAATGCAATGTAGATTTTTAGTGTTGATCTATGGTGATTCATTCAATAAAATTTACCTTTTAAAAATGAGTACAAGTCACATAGTTATTATCGAAAAATTTAATAAACTGTGTGGTCCACAGAGGATTTTGTCAAATTTATCGATCACTCGTATGATCAATTATTCGAAAGAACATTCTTTCTTTATTGATTTTGTTCAGTAGCCATTATTTGACTGATTAAATGAGATTATTGTTATTACAACCACTGCTACTACTGATAATAATAGTAATAATATATTTCAAATCGTCAAATGAACTAGTTGTTTACTTTCGAGATGATTTTCCCTACACATTGATATTAGTTAAAGAATTTTTGAAGTGCTAAGCAGTCTTGTACAGTTCTTCTCGAACTACCCAACAGTATGAGTACACTCACGATTTTAAGAGGGAGAGAGAGAGATTGAGCTCATGTTATTTCTTAAAACAGAACAAAATAGTTGTTCGGTACTCCTTGATCCCCTGATGAAAACCACCTTCAAATTCAACAACTGTTCTCTACACTCTAAATATTTGTTACATTCAACTTAACCCTTTAATAAACTTGAACAGAACGAGAACAAATAAATTTTGTTAGATAAATTGTTGCTTTGTTTAAATTTATTAATGGAACCGAATGTATGAACCCATACTTTTCTTAAAGAGATTTAAAAAGTATTTGTTTAAATATATCAGCTAACTTATTTACCAAGTCTGTAAGGAATATCGATATCATTTGACTGTCTATGAATAATGTTAAAACTGACAAATTTTTCGGTTTTTATTATTTGATTCTTTGTGTGTTATTTGTTAATGAGTTTACTGTACTGTTTCACTGTTGTCTTGTGTTAATTGTTTGACTTAGTAATTATTATGTTCAATATTAACCTTTTTTACTTTGGATATTGGATTGTTAGACGTAAAGATCGAAAAATTAGCAAGATTCTTCATAGATTAGAGAAGATTTTGAAGTTTTTCTCTAGCTCTTACACTGTCGGTATTTTTCAAAGTTGGGTACACAAACCCTATGTGTATGAAACTTGCCTGTTGAGTTAGATTGTTTGATGATGGTTGATTATGGGAGGTCGACGAGATGTCCTGAGTAGTATTTTTATTCATGCTTTTATCTGGAAGTGCCTACAAACTTAAGAAAACTGATCGGTTCTCCTTTTTACATTTGAATCAGTATCAACCGGTATTGCAATGAGAGATTTTAATACTGTTTTGTTTTCACCTACTCAGATGATGGGCGTTATCACGCAAGAGCTTTCAGGGTTTCTTATTTATCATCTCCGATCATTGAAATTCATAACTTAACCAAATAATCGGTTCAAAATCTTAGACGCTACCAAAACCATGCCTCCGTCGACAGATTTATCGACTTTACGTTCCGTTTTGCGATTTGTCGGCCTCTATGGGATTTTTCTGCCATGCCTACATCGTCTGCGTGCCCCGCTTAAAACTATTATTTTGCAAAGGATACTAAATGAATCTGTTCAACAGAACGTCAAGAAGCATTCCTAAAACTAAAACCGCTCCTATCATCGAACTTTTTGCTGACATATTATGACCCATCCTTTCCAATTTTTGTCGCTGCAGATGCTTCAGACCATGGGATTGAAGCAGTGTTTTTATATGTTCACCCAGATGGATTTGAGAAAGCAATTGCCTACGCTGCATGGCCACTGACAACAACAGAAAGGAACTACAGTCAGATAGTGTAGGAAGGTTTTCCCATTATCTTCGCTGTGAAAAATTAACAGATGACGTTATTCGTCAGACAGTTTACGTTACTAACAGACCACAAACCACTACTGAGTTTTTGAATCCCAAAAGGGTTTCCCTGTTTAAATGGTAAACTTTCCACAATGATGATTAACTACACTGCTGGATTATGATTTAAAGATAAAGCATCAACCAACTACAGATTTCGGACAGGCAGATGCCCTTTCAAAACTAATTGGTTCCCATACAAAACAAGAACAGGAGGTGCTTATAGTTGCCGTAAAAGCTAAGCTCAAAGTTCGCAGTTTCGGGACCACCGGTCACATTGGAAGCCATTAAATAGCTGGTCAAAAGGATATTACGTCGCGGATCGTCCACCGTTGTATGCCCAACAAGTGGCCCGTCACATAGACTCCATGGAGAGCTCTTACATTATTTTCGTCGACTCCTTGACAATTGTCTATTTGTGCATCATGTTTGGCCACTGGATGGTTATATCCAGAATTCTTCAGCATCGAGTCCTAAAACAGTTGCATAGCGGGTACCTGGGAATAAGTGAAATGAAGTTACTGGCTCTGAGTTACACATACTGGCGGTCAATGAACCGTGATATTAAAAAAAAGTGTGGTGGCTATCGTTCCTGGTTAGAAGCCTCAAAGAATCCAACTAAAGCAGGACGTCAATCATGACCAAAGCTGGACGGACCTTTGCAAAGAATGCATGCTGATTCCACTGGTCCAATACAAGGCAGAAACTACTTTGTTGTTATGGATTCTCCCACAAAGTGACCGGAGGTATACGATATGCCAAACATGACGTCTTAGCATACAAAAGGAAGATTGTCAAGATTTTTTGCTTGTACCGGGGTCCCAGAAATCTCAATTCATGTCGTCCGCTTTCAAACGGTTATACAGTGAAAATGGCATTACGCATCTATGATCTCCTCTGTACCACCCCCAATCGAATGGTCAAATAGAAAGATTTATGGATGCGATAAAAAGGGCTCCGACCAATGGAGGAGAAGGTGTTCTAGCGCAAATGATCAACAACTTCTTAATGTCCTATAGAGTTACACCAGATCCAGCAGTGCCAGAAGGGAAGTTCCCAGTTGAGTGTATGTTCTGAAGGAAAGTTCGGACAGTCTCTAACAGTATGCTGCCTTTCAGGAAGGCAAATAAACCTTCAAACGAGGATCGGACGATCATTCACAGCTTTCAAGTGAATAAAACGGTACTTATCAAGTCGTATCAATGTAATAGAAAACGGGATCTAGGTATTATTGAACGTCGGCTTGGATAAATCTTGTACTTAGTTCGGAGAAATGTCGAGATTTGTATAAGACGTGCCAGTCAATTCAGAGGGATGGATAAACAACGATTACACAAAGTTGACTCTCGTTACAAATGCAGTTTTTAGAACTGGGAAAAGTTAACTTTAATCGAAGCTTAATAGTTTCCAATCATTTCGTAACTTCCTTTTAATTCCTCAACTTATCCACTATTGCACTTCTTGATATGAAGAATTTAAATATTCCTTCACAATGGTTATGGTTTCCTATTTTTTGAGTATTGTACAAATAATATTATTTATTCGATGAAGCATGTTCTTAATATAATTTACAAAGCTGTGTTTTTACGAACTGATAGATTCTAGTGCGTTTCACTCTCTCTCTCCAAAGAGTAGTGAAGATAAAGTTTACGCCCTCCACTCTTGCACTTATACAATCGTTCTGTTGAGCACTGATTTGTTATTTTTTAAGGTAAAGGGAAATATGACCTATAACATAGCTTGTTTTCGTTAAAGACTGGTATTAGTTAAGTACGTTCTACAAAGTATAGAGTTATTTTGTCCTAATATCCGATTTATTGGCAGTATTCGCATAATACTCAGCCTGAGTTTGAACCTAGAAACTTCAGGCTTCACAAAGAATATAATGAACATATTAGGATCAAGTTGTCCACATTACCAACTCCATTCAAGTTGAGATGTAGTGTGGGCATCATTTATTCTCTCTGTGGGTAACTGTTTCATTATGATTATGATTTATCTCCACAAGTCGCGACTGAGTACCTGTTTAGTTTAACTCTCTTTGAAAAATAATAAATAAATGAAGTGTACTATTCATTCCTTATTCGTAGTAATTTTCTGTATTGCAAGGGATAAATCCGATTTTTACAGTTAACCTCGTCAATTCTTATGAAATTCATTCATGTATTGCAAACACTTTTTTATCAGACTGTTATTATGGTCAAAGAATACAGAAAATATTTTAAAATGAAATTAGTTCACTCTTGAGTAGTCTCAAATAATCAATAAACACTGCTGAATTCATATTTAAACACCGATATTTTTCAGCTAGTATAGACCTTGTACAATGTAAGAAATAACAATAAGCCATTGTAAACTGAATATCCCAAAGAAACTGAAATTCTCATTTCCTTTTATCGATTTTCGACGCAAAATCTTTTCAAACATAAGTGCAAAATTGATAATTGTATTTAAGTGGTCAAAAATATCAATACATGTAGGGTTTACTCCTCCAAGCCATTGTCTTTTGCTCAAACCAACTCATTTATTAAATTATTGCGTACTTTTCAACTCTACTTAACATTATTTCGTATGATTTAGTGAGGATTTATCCTAATGTAAACCAGCTATATTGGATTTCATTGTTTATTGTAGTACACAAACAACAATTACGAGCGTTTACAAGTTGTAAAATACATTCAATCTGGTTTATCAACTGTATAAAATTTGCATTGCTCCTTAGCTTATTGAATTTGATTTGATAAAATTAACTTTAACTCTGTCACCCGAATGTTGCAAATCAAACGTTTAAACGAACGAATCGTGTACAACCGTGTTTAGATCCATAGGATAATATATCAGAAATGTCGAATGAAGATTTGTAGATCAAAGTACATGTCTAGTGGTGTTTAAACAGGGATACCCTTTTGGGATTCAAAAACTCAGTAGTGGTTTGTGGTCTGTTAGTAACGTAAACTGTCTGACGAATAACGTCATCTGTTAATTTTTCACAGCGAAGATAATGGGAAAACCTTCCTACACTATCTGACTGTAGTTCCTTTCTGTTGTTGTCAGTGGCCGTGCAGCGTAGGCAATTGCTTTCTCAAATCCATCTGGGTGAACATATAAAAACACTGCTTCAATCCCATGGTCTGAAGCATCTGCAGCGACAAAAATTGGAAAGGATGGGTCATAATATGTCAGCAAAAAGTTCGATGATAGGAGCGGTTTTAGTTTTAGGAATGCTTCTTGACGTTCTGTTGAACAGATTCATTTAGTATCCTTTGCAAAATAATAGTTTTAAGCGGGGCACGCAGACGATGTAGGCATGGCAGAAAAATCCCATAGAGGCCGACAAATCGCAAAACGGAACGTAAAGTCGATAAATCTGTCGACGGAGGCATGGTTTTGGTAGCGTCTAAGATTTTGAACCGATTATTTGGTTAAGTTATGAATTTCAATGATCGGAGATGATAAATAAGAAACCCTGAAAGCTCTTGCGTGATAACGCCCATCATCTGAGTAGGTGAAAACAAAACAGTATTAAAATCTCTCATTGCAATACCGGTTGATACTGATTCAAATGTAAAAAGGAGAACCGATCAGTTTTCTTAAGTTTGTAGGCACTTCCAGATAAAAGCATGAATAAAAATACTACTCAGGACATCTCGTCGACCTCCCATAATCAACCATCATCAAACAATCTAACTCAACAGGCAAGTTTCATACACATAGGGTTTGTGTACCCAACTTTGAAAAATACCGACAGTGTAAGAGCTAGAGAAAAACTTCAAAATCTTCTCTAATCTATGAAGAATCTTGCTAATTTTTCGATCTTTACGTCTAACAATCCAATATCCAAAGTAAAAAAGGTTAATATTGAACATAATAATTACTAAGTCAAACAATTAACACAAGACAACAGTGAAACAGTACAGTAAACTCATTAACAAATAACACACAAAGAATCAAATAATAAAAACCGAAAAATTTGTCAGTTTTAACATTATTCATAGACAGTCAAATGATATCGATATTCCTTACAGACTTGGTAAATAAGTTAGCTGATATATTTAAACAAATACTTTTTAAATCTCTTTAAGAAAAGTATGGGTTCATACATTCGGTTCCATTAATAAATTTAAACAAAGCAACAATTTATCTAACAAAATTTATTTGTTCTCGTTCTGTTCAAGTTTATTAAAGGGTTAAGTTGAATGTAACAAATATTTAGAGTGTAGAGAACAGTTGTTGAATTTGAAGGTGGTTTACATCAGGGGATCAAGGTCAGTCAGTAACAACGTAGAACTTAGTACGTACGTACATCAGTTCGAGTTGTCATACCACATTAGCACAGAGATGCAGTGGTCGATTCAAATCCCGTAGTGGTAGAGGTAGCAAGAGTATAAGCAGTAATCGGGAAGATTAGGGTTTGGAGATGTTATTTAACGAGTATAATCCAGTGAAATAAATTTGGAAAGAGGAAAAAAAAGGGGCATGAAGAATTCAGATAACTAGAATTTGGGAGAACATAGAGAGTGGATGCACCTGCGCCATTGCAAACGATTTTGAGCCATGTCATTCAGGGTCTCTAACCATCGGTTGCTATCATCTCGCGGTCCCCAACCAGGTAGTCTACACCTACCAACATGACTCAGTCCACTTGTCAGTGACTTCATGGATTTGTGCCATGTTTTGGTCTGGCCGCCCCTAGCTTTCTTCCAACCTACTCCTATACCACTGAATATAGCACGTCGAGGCAGTCGGTGGTTGGGCATACGTAACACGTGTCCCAGCCATCTCAACTGATGAAGTTTCACTACTTCATCAATTGATTTGCCATCCTTACCTAGTACCCGTTTCCTAACAGCTGCGTTACTTACTCGGTGGTCCCAGGATATACGAGCAATACTTCGAAGACACCTATGATCAAATACTAGTAACCTACGAATATCCTCTACTCTTACCGGCCATGTTTCACAGCCATAAAGTAGGACGGAACGAACTGCTGCGCAGTAAACACGTCCTTTGGTTGACAGACGGATATCTCGCCTACGCCATAAGTGACGCAAGTTGGCAAAAGCTAGTCGAGCCTTCTGTATCCGTGCTGAGATTTCGTCACACACCAGACCACAAGGGCTGATGAGACTTCCAAGATAAGTGAAGCGGTCGACACACTCAACTACTTCACTCCCTATCACTAGTTCGGGTGTCGATGTAACCCAATCCTGAAGCAACATTTTGCATTTCGAGGGAGAGAATCGCATCCCGAACATGCTTGCATTGTTGCTTAGAGTGGTCAGAAGACTCTGCATTTTGTCAGCGTCTTCACCAAATAAAACTATGTCATCGGCATATTCTAAGTCAACAAGTGAACCTCCCGGTAGAAGTTCAACCCCCGGAAATTTAGATGAGGAGAGTGTTATCTCTAAAAGTACGTCAATGACAAAGTTGAACAAGAATGGGGAGAGTGGACAGCCCTGACGAACACCACTTGAGGTAATCAATTCTGATGACAGTTCGCCATAAGCTCTCACTCTACCAGTTGTGTTCGAGTAGAGAGCCTTTATAAGGTTAATGTACTTCTTTGGTACTCCTTTCAGTGACAAACACTGCCATAGAACCTCACGGTCAACAGAGTCGAATGCCGCCTTAAGATCGAGAAATACTACCATTGTCGGGCGTCTGAATGTGTGTCTGTGTTCTAGAACCTGACGTAGTGTGAATATCTGATCTATACAACCACGTCCAGGTCGAAAACCGGCCTGGTTTTCTCTAGTTTGCTCTTCACGAGCTTTGATTAGGCGTCGAAGTATTATTGAAGCTAATATTTTAGACACTATATTAGTCAAACTGATTCCTCTGTGATTGTCACAAGAGGACTTTTGTCCTTTCTTATAAACTGGCAAAATCAGTGATTGAGACCAGTCAGATGGGATTACGTCCAGTTCCCAAATTCTACCTAAGACATCGGTTAATCTCATTACTAATACTGGACCACCATCCTTAAAAATCTCAGGAGTAAACCTGTCAGGGCCTGCTGCTCTCCCTCGTTTCAGATTTCCTATGGCTTTTTCAACTTCATAAAGAGACGGAGGACCTACATTAACTTGCCATTCAGGTTGACTGGAGATCGTGGGAAACCGAAGTGTGGCTGAAGGCCAGTTGAACTGATCCCTAAAGTATTCTGCCCAAGGAGTACCGAACAACTATTTTGTTCTGTTTTAAGAAATAACATGAGCTCAATCTCTCTCTCTCCCTCTTAAAATCGTGAGTGTACTCATACTGTTGGGTAGTTCGAGAAGAACTGTACAAGACTGCTTAGCACTTCAAAAATTCTTTAACTAATATCAATGTGTAGGGAAAATCATCTCGAAAGTAAACAACTAGTTCATTTGACGATTTGAAATATATTATTACTATTATTATCAGTAGTAGCAGTGGTTGTAATAACAATAATCTCATTTAATCAGTCAAATAATGGCTACTGAACAAAATCAATAAAGAAAGAATGTTCTTTCGAATAATTGATCATACGAGTGATCGATAAATTTGACAAAATCCTCTGTGGACCACACAGTTTATTAAATTTTTCGATAATAACTATGTGACTTGTACTCATTTTTAAAAGGTAAATTTTATTGAATGAATCACCATAGATCAACACTAAAAATCTACATTGCATTATTATGAACAAATAACATAGGACTGTTTGATCCTGAGTGCATGACATCATATTCATCATTACTACAGTAATATTGTAATATAGATAGTCTTTATGGATAGAAATAATGTTATGAAAGCCTATTAGTTATGCGGTACCAATGTATAAGTTATTTGTTTATTTTTTTGATACTACAATAGCTTTTGAATACCAATGAGTGATGAGTGAGTTTCAGTTATTAAAATTAAGTGAACAGAACTCTGAATGATGAATGATACAATGTAGTCGAGTGGTAACTACTCACAAGATCGGGTTATTGACGCAAACCTCCAAATGAACTGGTATCAAAGACAAGAGATCTAGTCGAAATAACAGGTTTTTTCCGTGTAACGTCAAACCTTTGATAGGTTTGTGTCTAGTCTGAAGGTAACTTGTGTCCTGAGGGAGTACGAATCAGTATATGATGGAATCTGTAAGGGCAAAGAACAATAGAAAAAGTGAGCCGGCAACTCAATAAACATATAGGATGCACTTACAGTGAATAATCAAATCAGTCGATCACAATCAGAAATAACATGAATATGAGATTAAGACAATCTGATAATCGAAACTAGAAGTTGATAGCATAAGGTTTCGAATACGTTATCTTTCGTTTAATTAAATAACGTGCATACATACCAAATAACAAACACAAAAATAAACATGATTAGAAGTTAAATTAGACGTGAATGATTAGGACGTACGGATTTATATGAACGAACTTTGATCAGGTAACCATTGAAAAAGACCAAGAAGCACAGAACATCTGTTTCGTTCAACATTATTGTCCAGTAACTCTGGTCAGGTTTTCAGTCGTTGTCGAACTAAAGTCAGTCCATGATGTGGAATTTCGAAATCAGATTTAACTTGTTCAAATCTCACACCATCAATACACATATTAATTAGCTCTACTCTTTCTCATTACAATTATCACATTTTTCATATCCAGACTGATACACACAAATATGTCACCTTGACCTGAATGACATGATCAGTCTCGTTTGGTTTGTAACAAATATACAACTTGTTCTTTACTAGTAATTAAACTTACGTTCATTTATTTCGTTTATTTATTCTCTGAAGATGCGCCTTACACGAAGTCGCGAAACATCAGAAACCCGATTTTCTATTCATTAGGGCATTATAAATATGAAAGTATTTTAGTTTTGCAATTTGATTAATTGTTAATACAGTTAACTTCCAACCATTTATGTTTCAGGTTTGAACCTCGTGTTCCATCTCCTTGTATTAGAGAAGTTAGGTAGGTATCACAAACACACATACAAACAATTAAAATGTAGCTGAAGGCGAGATACCCTAACCTGTAATTGAATATACTATACTATTACAACCGATAAATTGGATTCAAATGAATATAATCAATTTAATTAAACTTAATTCAACAGAAGTAATTTGTAAAAGTGATAAGCACAGGACACAATATCAACTATATCTACAGTAGTGCAGAAGTAATAAATGTGTTATTAAAAATCATTGTGTGATATAATTTTGTACTCATAAATGTAGTAATGGCATATTAAGTACTTACAAATTATGCATTCAATGGAATGTAGTGTTTTGGGAAAAATCTATGGCTTAATGAAACAACTGCAATCACTTTGCCAATAAATATTCTACAAAGAAACTTAAAATATAGATAGGTTGGATGCAAATGACCGATATATGGAATCACTTGATGGCATGACGGAAGTATAAAGTTGTACATTCAGTATTATTTGCGTTTAAATAAGCGAGTTATCTTCAAGAAATTATACGTTCGAAGCCATGTCAACGACATGCCTAAATGAATGTTGTTAATAAGACTAACAGAAAGTTTTTAAAAGGAAGGAGGTTTATTTGAGAGTTTAAACCGATAAATATTATGCAACAAAGTTTTATCTTCATCTGTTTTGCCAGTAAGTGAAAAAATCTTAAGATTCTCAATCATAAACTAAATCTTCTGTACATTGGAATAAAAACCAGTTATTGTACATTATTTAATAAGATCGTATCAAATCCTTTTACCGAATTCCGTTTGTTCATCTGATTAACATTAAGCGAAAACTAATAGTTTGGTTTTTTTGAGAACAGTTTTATGTTATACAAATCTCCTTGACTATCCCCTGTATCACATAAAGTACCATCAGCAGGCATCTCTTGCAATTTAGCTTACGTAATATGTCACATTCACTTTGTGGTTGCATGAAAGATCGTTTTATGTATTTTAGGAACTAGATATAGACAACTTTTAATCAGTTCTCAATAAAGTAAAGAGTACTTCTCAATGAACTTCGAATTCCGCTGAAAACTCTTGGACGCACCCTAAAATCGGATTTGTTCGTTAGTATAATTTAATCCTATTTTCTAGTGAACATACACCCTGACATGTCGAGTGATAACTGATTAAATCAATGGTGATAGGTTCATTTACGTATGCAAATTTACTATCCCATTGCCATGTATCATTCAATATATTATATAAAAGTGAGAAGACTTAATATTTTCGTGGTTAATTTCTCACCTAAATAAACCTCTAAAAACGGCAGGTGAGTAAAGGAATATATTTTTAATCAGTTCTTCATCAAGGCTCTTTACGAATAGTATAAGCTTTACAGTTAATAATCAAATCAATACAAAATTAATGTTGGTTGATCAATTAAACAATGCTTCCTCTAAAGTAGTAATTAATTAGAAGCTACACAGATGTAAAGGCAAATTCTAAGCTAAGATTATGTATTCGGTTTATTATAAAACTCCGCTATGTAAGAATTAGAGTTGAGGACGTAACCAAGCAGTTGAATGAATATATTTTAACCAGTTTGGCTGGCCTTGTGGACGATGAATTCCAACGAACATGAAACCCAAGCTCGGGCCTTCCTGTCGATTATCTTCAATAACTTAATAGAACCTGTTCAAATTAAACGGACATTATCTGAAACTCATAGCTGACATATTACACAATGAAGAAGAAGAAACAATTTTTTGAAAGCAATTCAAAGTAAAATATCATATTACTTTGAATGACCCTATCATCTATTGTGATTTAATGTAAGCTTGTTTTCAGTTCATACATTCACTGAAAGCAAACAATTTAAATGGTTGCAAAAGAAGTGAAAAGAGGTAGTCGTTATACACTTTTGGTGTGAAAAACACACATATACATACACGTAGGAGAAAAAGTTGTAGGAATGACAAATAATAATTTTACTGAACCAGTTTATAAAATACTGATTTTGTACATAATTTTGAAGTGATGCAGTAAATCACTAAAACAGGATAAAGTATCATATTAAAATAAGAAGTATAACATACGGTGGGTGTATTTTTAATTGAAAATAGTGTATGATGCAATTCATTAGTGTGCGTTCTTTTTCGCAAACATATACTTGTTGATTAGTTGCGCCAACCAGAAACAAGCTGTCGTAAAAGTACAATTTTGAATAGGTAACAAAATGAAAATAAAGGGAAACAAGATATATTTAGGAAAATAATGATTAGTCTAAATAAATTACAATATTATTACTATTAATATTGATGCTGACACTGTAAACAATTGAATATACATAAATACAAACAAGTGTGGGGCTGAAGTGGTTCTTTTTTTCCTACAAGCAAAAACCACTATTGTTATAATTAAGATCAAGTAAAATAACATATGAACAAGGAATTTTGTACCGACCCCTCTCTTTCTCTTCCTTTCAATCTTATAACCAGTCTGAACAACAACTATCAACGGAGATGCTATAAGTATCAAAATTTTGAACAATGAGAAAGAACAGTAAAGGCGGTAGAAACAGGAAAAAAAGGAAATACCTTAAACACTCACAATAAAGTTTCATATACACAGAGCTGATAATTCGATAAGGCACTAAAATAATAATCCTAATCATAACTATTATTCACATTATAGACATGTACAAAACTTAGAGCAAAAAGATAAATAGTGTAAATTATAATAGCGACAGGTTTGTGGAATCGTTAACAATATGGTATATTTTATTGATTTTATACAAGATATAAGCACTAAAATGTACAATAAATAAATATACCTATTGAAGCAGAAATAACAATCAGCATTTATTCAGATCAAAATGTTTAAATAAAATTGATTCAAAAGACTCATTGATAAATTAATGTGTAGCATTTACATTCAAATGTTGATATATAATCCTATAGATGAATAAGGAAATTTCAACTTTCATAAGAAAAAGAAAAATTACAAAGGATAAGGGGAAGAGAGGAGAATAACGTGAAACAACCAATTCAAGCTAAAATAATATAGAGTTGTTATTTATAATGTAACTATAAAAATAAAAACATATTACGAATGTACTCTCGAACGACAAATACACATAAAGAAAAACCGAGAAAGAGATAGTATCAGAATTACATGGATGTAAGTAAATAAACTCATTGAAAGACATCATTGGTTTGAACTCAATTAAATGTGAATTTGATTGGACATTAATAAGGTGACAACAACAACCATAACAGAAAGAATAGATCTCATCGCTGTCATAATTACAACCTGTGCAGTCAAGTACCTATTGACCAGTTTAAATTTAATGAAACAGGAAATGATAAAATCGATGAAAAATCTGTATTGGTTGTTGTCGTTGTTGTTGTATCCATTAATTCACCAACACTTAAGCTGGGATTATTATTGAATGACGATGATGATGACGATGTCAATAAAATATCCGTTAAAAATTCTGTAGTTGGTTGTCGTATATGATTTTGTGAAGTCGACCCGAAATTTATCATTGAACATAAGTGAGATGATGATTTATCAGTACAATGTAGAAATCCGACACGTTTATCATTAGTATTAACATGATCAGTAGTAGTACTGAACACATTTGATGAACTACTTTTCTTGACAGGTAAAACTTTATCTGCTGCATGAGATAAATTAGACCATAATAACGGATGGAATTGAGGATTCATTTCAGTTCCATGATTACTGAACATAATAGTAGAAGTAGTGGGAGTTAATGAATTGGATGAAGGGATAAATGTTTGAGAATTAAAAGTTGGATAATGTAGAAAATTATTAGATTGTAAATTAGATGGCGATGAACGATGCTAAAATAATCAACAAAAAATAAAATAAACGGAATTGATAAACAAAAGTTAGAAAGTACGCAAGACATAAATAAACAAACAAATGATAATAAAAATAAAGCCAGAACAAACATTGATGCGAAATAATATGAATTCATTATATTTCGTGGTTTCTCATCACCTGCTTATAACCAAATATATGTTAAAATTTTACATTGAGGTAAGATATAGTGTGAATTAATTGACATAAGTGAATGAAAAGAATTAAAATGACATAGGTTGTCAATAATAACTATATATATATATATATATATATATATATATATATATATATATATGCAAGAACAGGTTGGAGGTCATTTGGTGTTAAAATAAAAAAATATGAGGGGTGAGTGATGTAATAATTGATAGTTTAAATGCTTTCGACAAATTCACGATCTGATTTAATATCTCATCACTCTTCACAAAGATCCCTTTGGAAGAAACGAAAGTATAATATGTGAATATCCTAACCTTCTGTCTTTACCAATCCACGAATTCAAAAAGCTCCTGTTTCTGTGTACCAAAAATATACCATTTCAATTTAACATTGTGTTGTACCGCCAAATCGATGGAGTAGCTGTTTGAGTCCAATTCTGGCCAACATATTTATGGGAAACCTAAACACAGGAAGCTCAAACAAGCAAACGATGGAACTATACTCTACTGTAGATATATTGATGACACATTTCTCGTCTGCAACAATCAAAAGCATTCCATGAACCTACTCCATCTGTTTAGCGAAGCACACAAGGACATAGATTTTACTATGGAACACGAAGTATAAGGTATATTCCATCTTTTAGATATTGGAATCAGACGAACCTCAGACGGTACACTACAAAGAAACATTCACCGCAAAAATACCTGGAGTGGTGTTTATCTCAATTACAACAGTTCCTGTCCAATGAGATACAAAAAGTGTATTGTACGAACCCTTTATGACCGCGCACGCAAAATTTGCTAAAAGGAATGCCTGGAAGGTGGAATTTCTCTCATTACAAATTGCACATGTGAAAATCTATATCCGATGAAGTTCATTCAAAAATATGCCAAAACCAAACCTCGGACTAAATTCGATACAGTTGAAAAAAACTTGTTCCTTATACTTGCGCTTCAAAGATGAAATCACAGGAACAATTAATCACAGGATAAATTCCGCATTGAAAGTGGTTTACACATCAACAAAACTGACGATGCTATGAGAAATGAACTGCTCGTTCAAATAAACTAAAATTGAGAAGTCCTCTTTTCTCAGTAGTTCTAACTGCATTTACCAATTTACATGTATATGCCAAAGAACATACATTGGACGAACCGAGAGAAGAGTATATGTTCACACTTCCGAACATGTTCCAAAGAAATTGAAACTGAGAGGAAAAAGGGTTCTCAGTAGTGCAATTAGCTCGGCATCTACTTGACACAGAGCATTGAGATTCCTCAAGCTTTCAAAATTATTAGCAGAAAAGAAACACAGTTTCTCTTCGGTTTGCCGAAGCAATTGAGATCCGATCTATGTATCCAAAAAGAGACAGTATTAAACCTATTACTACCCTGGTAATTCATTTTTGGTCATTAGTTTTATTTTGTTATATCGCTCTTCCATTACCGAATTTTTATTTTATGTACATTAAAACCATCCCTTCACTCATACACTTCCATTCACTCAATTGTCTTAAATTATGTACTCCTCAAATTCTGTTCAATTATTACGCGACCCATCCTAAGAGTTTTTTTAATTCCAGGAATCTTGTGAAAACCCTTCATTACCTCTAAAATTATCACACAATTTATCTTATCTGACTCTGAAGTTCATTCAATTATTACATTACTCACCCCTCATATTTTTTTTTATTCTAACACTAAATCCCTTCCGACCTGTTCTTGCATATATATATATATATATATATATATATATATATATATATATATATATATATATATATATATATATATATATATATATATATATATATAGTTATTATTGACAACCTATGTCATTTTAATTCTTTTCATTCACTTATGTCAATTAATTCACACTATATCTTACCTCAATGTAAAATTTTAACATATATTTGGTTATAAGCAGGTGATGAGAAACCACGAAATATAATGAATTCATCCACCTGAGCTAAAAATCTCCACCATCTCAATGAATTCATATTATTTTGCATCCATGTTTGTTCGGGCTTTATTAAAATTCATAAAGGGATCTAATCGCATAAATGATAATATATGAAAAAATAATATAAATAGATGATTATCAGCCAGTAAAGTAATTAAACTCCTCCTAGAGCACTTTTAGAATTATTGCCGACCTCAAGGAGGAAAGTTCTTTATGGCACTAAAAACTCGATCTTGTAAAACAGCCCACCAAAAATATGCTAACCAGAATAAACTAATGATCCCATCTAAACTCTGATCTGGGTGTTCAAGGTTCTTCATATGGAAGAGTTATAACGCCTTATGATGAAAGCTGATATTCTTTGAAAATCACGAGGGCCATGTCTATTCTGACAATCAGAACAACAATCAATAGAGATACATGGAATGTTCTCAAAATGTGTTGGACCAGGAAAACCATTGAAGTAGAAATGGAAATGAGAAAATACAATATTGCTCTGCTTGGAATACATCAAACTCATTGGACACAAAATAATAAGTTCAGGAGACGCTCTGTCTTATTCTGATTATGAAAAAAGTACCTCACACATACAAGAGATTGCACCGATTCGCTCAAAAAAGCACGAAAAGTGCTTATGGCTGGGAACCTCATATATCCAGGACTATCAAAATATTCTCTAAAACAAATATTTGAGAAGTTACAATGAATGCCACCAATGATGGCAGAGCAGACGAAGATCAGTTTGTGAGAGGCTGGTGTCCATCGCAAAGAGATGTCCAAGAAGAGATCTGATCACCCCAGTGGGGAATCTATACGTCAAGGTCGTGATGGATAACATCGGGGTATGAAGATATCATAGGGTAATGTGAACTAGGAAAAAGGAACGAGAATGATGAGAGAATGATAAATCTATGTGTTTTCAATAACCTGGTTATAGGTGGGACCGCTTCCCCCACAAACGCATGCACGAAGCTAGATGAGTTCCACCGGACCACAATAAAGAAAATAGGTCAACCCCATCTGCACTAATAAAACGTCCAGAAGGTTCATGGTCCACGGAAGACGTAATAACAAATGGAAAGGTTGATATAGCTGGTGGTGACTAAGCTAAAACTAAAGCAAACTAACTGTTGTACAGTTAGACAAGCAGCATCACAAAAGTTAGTAAAAAAAATCTTTCCCTCGAAATGTTAACAAGATCAGTGAATTGAACGTGGCTCCCAACAACCCTTACCAAGTCTTACAAAATATACTGGAACAGGAGAGCACAATGAGGACCAAATAGAAGGGGATAATGGAGGAATAAATACAACATGCCAGGTGCTAATACCCATGAAGCACCAGTGGAAACTATAGATCTTGGTAGACAGTCTGTACAAGATTCAAGAAAAAAACAAAGAAGGGAAACCAATCACTGAGATTCAAAAGTAATAGAACAGGTCATTGGAATACATTAAAGAACTCTTGAATAAACCAGCTCCACTATGCACACTGAACATCGAAGCAGCACATACAAACCACCCTATAAGTTTTACCAAACTGATGATGGAAGAAATTAGCAGGTCATCAAACAAGACAAGAATGCTAAAGCAGCAGGTCCACACAGCGTACCAGTTGAGGAACTGAACTCAGATATGGAAGCAACTACAAAGATGTTCCATATTCTTTTTAGAAAAATTTACGAGGAAGAACAAATACCGACAAACTGGAAACAGAGATACCTCGTCAAGACACGAAGGACACGAAATCTTAGTAAGAGAACAACAGAGGTATAGCACCACTGTTAGTGCCAGGTAAAGCTATCAATGTTTTTGCTAAACCAAATGAAAACTTCGAGAACGACTAGCTGGATAGATCATTTGCCAAACAAACCACAACAATCCAAATCATTGTTGAACAATTAATGGAATGAAACTCACCTCTATTCATCAACTTTCTCAACTGTTGGAAAACATTCGACAGCATGAATAGCGAAAACTGATTAATCTCCCCCGACAATGTGGAGTGCCTAAGAGGATCATCACCATCATACGGAACTCGTACAAAAAACTGAATTGCAAGGCAATTAATGGAGGAAAGCTCACAAATGCATCTCAAGTGAATTTTGGTATCAGACAAGGCTACCTACTCTCTCCCTTTTCTTAAAAGAAAAGAATATATGCAAACCGAATGAACTATAACCTAACACCAAAGTCGAGATATTCAACACAAATGTTGAGACAATTCTATTGAAACTTAAAGAACTTTAGTAAACGAGAATTTAGGTGGGGCAAACCAATTTCTTATTGCATGCAAAATTACACAGTACTCTCGTAAAATATGAAAATCATATATTAAATACACTATTTGCACATCTGCCTTGAGTTGTCCTGTGCATACTTCTTCATTCTTCGAATTCGGTTGTCATTCCAATTTCTCTATTTCGCTTTCTGCTCTCTCCAATTCAATCTTCTGCTGACAGGCAATCCACTTCCGACTGGTGTTACATATTACTTATACCTATACCACAAAACTACCACCTGCATCGTTGAAAAAGTACAGATACTTATAAACAGCTATCTAAACACAATACTCTATATCAATCAACCAGAGACCATCAGAAATAATCTACTGCGGTAGAGAGCAAACCAGCCACAAGTTGAGAAGAAAATTACAAAAAGATACTGTAAAAGCATAGGATAAATTTTGTGGAAAACTATCATAAGGCAACTCCTAACTTGGAATTCTCAGGGAAGAGGGAGAAGAGGCATATCAAAGTATACATATCTAAAACTCCGAATAATTAAGCACGTTTATTCTCTACATAAAGACACTGATCTCATTACCAGGAGCTTTTTCAACTCAACTATTCTTCAAATATCATTCCAAGATTGATAACCAAACAAGGAGAGTGGAAATTTTAATCAAAATCTATAATGATTAAAATGATACTAGGTACGCTTTAATAGCATGTTTAAAAAAAACTATCATTTCAAATGTTTACAACGTTCAACTAGTTAATGATGTATTCAACAACAACGAAACTACACAAAAAACAATTCAGAGTGTAAGAGGGAATACATTACTATAAAATTCACACAACAATTACACCTTACGTTAATAACAGGTATTCTTCTTAAACTATCCGATAACTGAACGGACAATTGATCTCTGTCCATTGATGGATAATTGATATTCGATTGAACAGTAGTAGTCGGAGAAACAGTACTACAAGCTATTGATCTCATCAAGGCAGCAGGAGGAGAAGCGGGAATAGGAGATGGAGTAGTATTAGCAGTAGAAGTGGTGGTAGTAGTTGTGGACGTAATAACGGGAGAGGAAGAAATAAAAGAACAAGACAATGAAGTAGTGTAATTCCCACTACTTTTATAGTTATCAGTTGTATTTCTAACTGTACGATATGATGCATCTGTAAAATTCATTGTATTATTATTACCTGTTATAGGCATATTTATAATAAAACAGTAACACGATAAGAGAACAAATTATACAATCAACAATCGACATAGTTATTTAAACACAGTTAATTTTTATTATGAAGTATCACGAAGAAATTTGACAATCTCTCCTTTTCTTAACCATCTCAAAAGTCATGGCAACTATATTCTGTACTTAAAGTACGAAAACTTTGTTTGTTAAAGTGTTTCTCAAGACAACCTTATTAATTAAATAATGTCCTTCATAACACCGAAAAACGCCTATGAAGACTCGCATTCTAAAGGGCACGATTAATCCTATAAACAACAGTTGAACATCTATGGAATAAATTGGTGAGACTTTAGAGATGAAGATCAGGAATAAGTCCTCAAAAGACTTTAAATATGACCGTTTTACAACCGGAAAAATTGGTTAACATATCACTGTCAAACTATATTGCTTTTACTTTAACGCTGTTTAAAACGTCCTCTTTTCAGTTTGCTAGTGTTTTGAAATTCTGTATTTTATCGTCCTACGTGAAAACACATAATCGTAAACATAATTAAACAAACCAACCCTTCCTTTTGGATTAGACAGAATTCAGAAAAATAAGACAAATAGGGCATTTCCCCAGTTTATTATTCATGATGATCGATACTACTGAGAGTATATATAGTTATGCTTTAACTAGTTAACTGAATATCAACCATTGTAATTTGTTTCATTCTATGATTGATTCCTATCAACATACTTCTTCCCACCTAACTAGTTCTAACCAATTAGCAGATGGGTTAATTGAATTGCAACTTCTGTTCTTGCATAAACACAGCGTATTACCTCCCTTTTCAGGACAAAAAATGACAAACTACTGGTAAAAAACGGCATGTTTCAGGATCTGACAATCTAGACAACTTGTTGACCTAACGCATTTCAAACTTCAATAATATGATGTAGTTTCGAAAAAGATTACACACACGAAAAAAATAATAAATAGGCAAACACTGAACAATAAATCATACTTTGAACTGAATAAAAATTTGATAAATCATTTGAATTTGTAATGGATATATCATGGTGGCTATTATTGTACATAGTTGCGTTAAACGAATCAACATTAGTAGAACCAGTAGTGGTGACGGTATTAGTAGTTAGCATTGATTGCCCAGAAGTATCTTCCACAACACTATTCCATAGTTCAAAAAGTATATCTGTAGTCATTGGTGATGGGAGTTGATCCAGTGGATTACTAACAAGAAGAAAGATATTAAATAGATATAATTAAGTCTAAACATTTAGAAATTCGTAATTTCTGACTAAACGCTAAGCGAGAATATACATTCTTGGTAAAAAGAATTGATGACGCATATGTCCCTTCCCTCCAATAAACAATTTGTCTTCATTGCTCATTCTTCGGATTTTATAATATTAGAATAAAGAGATTATGTTGACTTATTATATAAACCAATTTTAAAATACCTCAATTAATCTGATTATAGACTCTGATATATTTTCTATGTAGGACAATATAATCCATCCGTTCGTTCTTCCAGATGAGTTCGTGACTGATGAGGTCGCATCTTCAAAGCTAATAGAATCCAACACTATTAGAACCTATTCCTGAGTTATAAACCATTTCTTACCATCCCAGCCTCGAATCTGAAAGACAAAAATATCAATAATTCTCCCACATTTGTTAGTATGTTAGATCAGGCGTAATTTGCCTTTATTAATTCGAGAAGGGTTCGTACATAACCAGTTTTGTAGCTCACGATTTAATCAGGGTAGGTTGGCTTTCGATTCCATTTAGTTTCTAGTTTCATATGTTAGTTCTGGTGATCAACATATCTCGAAATGAAATTCGTAGTTTGATTTGTTTTCTAATGTAAATTTAGTGTCTAAATGGTGTTTATCGAATAAATCATGGATGCTTTTCAACCATAGTTAACATCGATTATATAATATCCGAAAGTACACCGATACACATTAACACGATTATCCTTTATACAGATTATATCAATTCAGATGCCGATATAATGAAAGTTCTAGTTGTATTTGCATGTAATACTAATTAACATGAGGATATGAAATGAACAAGCCTTAACTTCCCCTTTAAGAAACCGGACAATAAAAATATTGGCTCAAATACTTGTTGATTTTAAACAGCATTAACATAGGATGTATTGTTTCACAGACTTATTTGTTAAAAAAAAATTACAAAGATAAAAATTATGAAAACATGTACAACAACAAAAAAAGTAATTCATTTGTTACTTACTCATATGCACAAGATTTCAAGTGACCAGAAACAGGTGAATTTTGCAAGTCAGAACAAATTTGTTCATGATCATCACAGTGATGATTCAATATATCATTACTGTTTAATGTTAATTGTTGTTCATGATTAAATAATTCATGACTACTACTATTATTATTACTATTAGTAGTAGTAATGTCTGTAAACTCAACACTTCCGTGATCATCAAATCTTGACTCAGGTGTCATAGGATAAGAATCAGAAAACATTTTTTCCGGTGTTTGTAATGTATTACACGTAGTATAATTCGTTGTATGACCACAACTCGATTGCTCAAATAAAAACGAACTAGAACTAGTTGACAAGATTGATTCTGTATTGGGTGAAGATAAACTATTTGTTAAAATTGAACCACCAAGTCGTCTTAAATAAGAATTTAATAAATTTCGTTCAATTTTGAAATCAGAACTGGACGAATCGTTTGATTCAAAACTGAAACGAAATGTAAAACAGGTACCAATTACTTAAGTTAGCGAGTCGAATTGTAAATGAACGAATCTAGTAAATATTTTAGGCTAAACACTAGAACTAATCTTTCTGTAGAATTTTCTCGACTCAGTTGAGCGCGAATTTAAGTTTTGAACGAAAGTAACTTTAGGTGATTATTACAGGGTTTCAGTTCATGAAGGTTTTGCATCATTTTATTTATTGTAGACCACCCACTATTTAGCAAAAAGATCGCCGACTTCAGTGGTGATCGAATACCTACCAACAACACCAAACCCGATAATTTAAACGTATGCCAAATAATTGTAAATACCATCCTGTTTTGTGATTCATACTATAGAGAATACCTATTAAATGAGAGTTGTATAGTTGGTCAAATATTTTGAAGGGGATTGAATGTAACTTTAATCTGTGGTCTAAAGTCAGGTATTTGGATAACATCCAAGTTAGTAAAAATGCATAGAATAAAGTATTTGGTTTGATTTTTAACAACGCACTATCATCTTGTAGATACTGATCCAGTATAGTTCACTAGTTCTAATTGGAATAACATTTACACAAAAATAATCCACTAGTATTTACTGATACACGATTCAAATACATAGAAAAAACACATAACATGGTGGCAACGACGATAGGATATGATGCATGATAATCCAATGGATGAAAATATGCATCGCTTATATTCAGTATATTATAAGTGATTATTACAGTCCAGTGGATATTTAACAACTTTGAAGAATTGGTGAAAATACGTAGTCGAACATGTGAATTCATCTGTCGACTCATGAATACACTAAAATATTGGTTAGTTCGGTTTTAACACATCGTAGAGAATAAAAATACGTGCTAGAATGAGCAATTGAGTTTAGAAAATAGCCAACAGATAACTAGCATTCGTATATACTGATTTAAAGTCAAATGAATAAGTGATCTCACAGTTACATATGCCATAGAGATGGTCACTTTTAAATCCCAATTTTCACAATGATCAATAGTTTAGGTTAAAATAGCTGTCTATCTACATCAATAACCATAACTGTAATTCCTATTGAACTGCTTTAAAATCTGACAGTTACGACGGTATATTTTTAAACTGATTTACTAATATTATTTTTCTTCTTCAATGGACTTCAAAAGCAATTCCTAGTTTGACCTCTTAATTACATACAGAATAGGAATAAATTCTCAATCCTAGAATTCTACGTGATTAGCGTAACGCTGACATGGTGAAGCGCTTACTTAACTACTAAAAGGTTTTTAGTGTGTTAGTACACTATTACTTCTGGATGTGATCAATTTGTAAGATACTTCTCGTATTACGTCAAAATACTTTTCATTGGGTCCGCTTACCGTTATTTGTTCTGGTATATGCACCACTAACGAAATATGATTTTTTTTTAAATAAATATGAGAACTGAGCTACTAAGATTGTTAGTCGTTAAAGCAATTAATAAATAATCAATTGTGTTGTACTTAAGTGTCAATTGCCTTGAATCAGTCTGACCCTGATTTCATACCTTTATTCAGCTACTGATGGTAGTAATGTGATTGAAATTTCCGTCGAAGGGTACTTTCATGAATTATCTCATATTCTGTAAAAATAGGATGCAAACTACTGAACGACAATGAAGGACGTTTTGATTTTACATGAGTAACACCTTACATTATTTTATAATGCACACGAGAGCAATACATGTTCATGGTGGTCTACTTCATTATCTTTTATGGACGATAACTGTCAATATATTTGATTCACAAACGACTGTCCTCCTTTGTCTCACACTTTTGGTAACCTTCAACAATCTCCAATGATCGTCAGTAATCTAAAGGTCGAGAGCAAGATCTGAGAATTTTTCAGGCAAGTGAAGAAACCAATCTTGTGATCAGTAGACCGAATTCCGACGACTGATACCTTTTCAAATTGCATCAGAGAATGGATTCGTTGTCTTCTGATATAGGGTGACTTACTGACATACCAGTAAGGTTGAATAATTTTTTTCTAAAGATTGATCATGAGTGCATACTTCGTATAGATTTCGTGGACAAGGTGAATAAGCACCTTAACTAGTATTTATCGTACATTATTATAATCCTGAACAATAATTATTTCCAAATAAAATTTTAATTCTCTTATGTGAAATACAAATTAATCAACTCTATCTACCTATCTATTGTGTTTAGGACATATACATATGTATATATACATAGCAAAATTTACTAGTACAATCAATTTAAATATTTCTTTTAAAATATACAAAAAATAACCTGGAAATCCATTGAGAGTTAAAAAGAGATAAAGAAAGCAAAATAGAGATGATCTGAATAATTTTAATGAGTACATATATGCAGCAAATGCAGTTAATTGTACAATGAAAACTAATTAACTAGCTGAAATCCAATTTTAAAATATCAACAACCACGTTACAACAAAGAACACCATTTGAATTCCTAATACACTGAAGGTTTACTAATAAAACTTTATGATTCAAAGTCACCAAATTATAAAGTTTAGAAATCCACCCTAATAAATGCTTCGGTTTATTTAGCCATTAGTTGATTGTATCAATAGCTTGTTTACTTGGTAAATAATGATTTACATCAGTTAATCAAGAATTACTTATTAACCAAACCTATGAACTGTCCTTTTGCTGCATTCTGCTTTCATTCCCACTTTCGCTGATTTTGATAAGTAATAGTGCTTATATTCTGAAAACACAGATATTTCTATATCATTATTCGTTATACTATCACGGCCAACGAGTTGTACATTAAAATGTGTGCGACTGAATGATTAAAAAAATACTTGTGTATACAGTTTGTTATTCGTAAAAAAAAATTTATTTTCTCCTGGTGGATATTGAAAGCTTAATTAATTGATGTCTGTCAGTGTATATATGGGCGCTTCTTAAGCAAATGTCACGATTTTGTATGAATAAAAAAAGTGTTTAGCATTACCATATACGATGTGCGTCTAATCCTAACAACTAAATCTACATGAGATCCAGTGTTGATGTTCCATTGAGACTAGAATCTTTAGTAAAATATTATACCGATTGAATACGCTACAGTTATCTAGATCGAGTAATCTAGTGGATAGCATTCTTTGACAACATCGGTAACGAGGTACGCTCAGCTAATAAATAATAAATACAACAAAACGTATATTCTTGATTTCATTATTAGCCCCCAAATGCCCTGGTATGGCCGAAGGCACTTCGAGGGGAGAGTTACCCCTCCCTCTCGAAATGCTCTCACATGGCCACATTTATTTATTTATTTGAACACATAAATATTGGTACAAGGAGGTACGAGATACATATGCGCCACACAATCATAATGGGAATGGGAAGAGATAAAGAATGTAAGGTGCGTGTAAAAAAGAACAATAACGACCACGAATTAGGGTATGGTGGTGAAATAATAATAATGGGGGAAACGGAAAGGTACAACCAGAAAGAATTCTTTCAGTTACAAAAGTTACGGTCACGTTTTATGAAGAAAGTTACAGCAGGATCACCACTGGCTTCTATTCTGGGCCATATCTGATAACGTCTATAACCACTGTGTTGCACCATCTCTAGGATCCCAACCAGGGAGTCGTGAAAGACCAACAGGAGCCAGCCCTTTGCGGCTTTCTTTCATACCACGACACCATATCAAATACTGACCACCTCTGCGCTTTTTCCAACCAGTCCCAACGTCGGCAAATAATGCACGACGTGGAATTCTCTGGGACGACATTCGTACAACATGTCCAAGCCACCGAAGTCGGTGTTTCAAGATGGTGACACCAATTTCATTATTGTCTCTGTGCCCGAACACACGATGCCAAACCTCTGCATTACTAACATGGTGTTGCCATTGGATGGCAGCAATCCTTGGGAGACAACGATGATTAAACATAGAGAGTCGTCTAACATCCTCAACTCGGAGAGGCCAGGCTTCACAAGCATAGAGCAAAACTGTTCTCACCGACGCGTTGCAGATCCAAACTTTTACAGCCAGACTAACATCACAAAGGTGATTAAGATGGCCCAGATTGGCATAAGCCGCTCTGGCTTTCACTATACGTGCATTGATCTCACCACTCACGCCACCACTATCACTTACGCAGCTACCTAGATACACATGCATACAGCCACTGTCAGAGAAGTCCTATTCACTGCCTTCTCGCAGTGAGGGTGTCATTTACGAAATTGAAAGGATGAAAAGAGTATATCCGGCGTTTTAACCAGGTTGATGTATACGGAGGATTCACCTAGAGGAGTTGGAAAACCCTGATTCCAAACCAATGGTGCACATGGGCTCCAGGATCCTGAGGAAACAAGTGGCATATGAACTAAATATTGGTCACCAGCTACTATGAGACTGCGAATCCTCACGTTGCTCCACTGCCTTATGGATTAGACCTTCAGGTCGAAGGCTCCGGGTGTGGCCTCCCAAGACAACCATTTGCTTCAGTTTGGGGGCCAGGGCGGTATTCCAGCTCTCACACGAGTCGAATGATTTACGTGGTGCATGCCTATTTGGTGCCTCCTTGTGCCAATATATGTTTAAATGAATAAATAAATAAAATTTCCTAGCATTCAAATGAAAATCATCCACCCATTGATTTTTATCAATCTACTACATGAAATCTTAACCATTTTTTAGTAACAATTTACTCTGGACAATTATGAATTAGTCACGAAAAACTGATACTGGTGATGATAAACTTTGAAAGTATACTTGATTGCATGTCTACGAGTTAAGCGAGATGAACAAGTGTTAATTTCGTTAGTACTTAAGTAAACCACGTTTTGACTGCTCACTTTTCAATTAACCTCCAATTATATTTATTTTTGTGTTCATTATTTCGTATGTATCCGCGTTATTTGATTAGATAAACAAAAACGCTTATTATTTGGACTAGTTCTCTTGTCACTGATACCAGTTCCTTCAGAGGTGTGAGTCAATAACCCCATCTCTTGAGCAGTTACCACTCGACCAAATTTTATCACTAAGTTTTATCAATTAATCAGTATATTACATTCACTAACCTAACAATCGTCAAATGTTTTCTTATTACAGTAAGTAAAAAATTTGAACAACTTACGTAAATTAAATGCTGAAACATCAGGTCAAGTTCATTATGTAGATAGATTATAAATAAAATGTTTAATGTATAACCTTCATATGTTTAGTTTTTAGTAAACCTGAATTTAATTGGAGTCCTCCATAAATATGATGTATAATAAATGTAATCTTTATTGTTATTATTACTATTATTATTACTAAAGTACTTTTTGTTTATATAATGAGCTCTAATTATTTGAGAATAACATTTGTATGAAACAATAAACGTCGTTGATCATATAAGTGAATAGATAAAACATATTGGAGGTACAGTATTGATATCTTATTCAAACGGGATCAAAAACATTTCGAGAGTACAACACATGTCTATAAGAAGTAATATTCTCGCCTAACTCAAATTCCACCTTTCCATTATATATATATATATATATATATATATATATATATATATATATATATATATATATATATATAGTCTAAAAAACTACCTTGTCAACATGGAAATTACATTTTACCAATCACAAGTGCTTTCTCACATTTACACAAACAATGAGTCATAATGATCTAAATGTCTGTCATTTGAAAAAGAAACTTTATAAATAAAAATTAAACATGTCAACGTCTTTATGATACATCTTATTTTAAGAAAAATACCTGTCTAATTAATTATAAACGGTGAAGTATATCGATTCCCTTTTAATACTTTCACACGAAAAAATATACATATGAAAATATACCGACCTTGGAAATCAAACTTTCGATATATATATATATATATATATATATATATATATATATATATATATATATATATATATATATATATATATATACCTAATGTTGGCAATGTATACATATAAATCGATCACACACTTAACGTATTATTCTTAATGATGTCAGGCTATAATAAATAATACTTTTGACAATTTTTTGACAATTTATTTATTTAAACACATAAACATTGGTACAAGGAAGAATCAAACATATATGCGCTACACAAATCGTCCGGTTTGTGTGAGGGATGGAATACTGCTCGGACACCTAAACTGAAACAGATTTTTGATAATGAATATATATAAAGTAACTAAGCAGTTAAGTACAAGTTTGAGTAAGCAATTCTGAACCACACTTTATATTATGTAAACATAATGGCCAGTGCTAGATAAAATTAATCTAATTTGCACACTAGAGGATATGTAGTGGTCATTGCATCTCAGAAGCTCGTTTAATGATAAAATTTAATGAGTCTCAATCAGGAGTTGAACTCCCTTTCTGTTATAAATGACGTTTTTAAATAATTCATGAGATCAAATTGTCGATTGTCAGAATCAATGAACAGAATTCCTATCGTTGGGTGAATACAATGATATATTTTTCCGAACGATAGTAGCTCAACTGAATGAATTCATGATTCGAATTCTCGAATTATTAAGAATCAAAAACAAGACCACTAGCCAGATGAATGTGTTTTTTCACGTAATAAAATGACATGTTCATACATAAATTACTAACAGAAAAATAACATGATAAAATGTCATAGGCGAAAATTAACACAACTATATTTTCATATAATCTAACCGCTTATGTACCAAGTAGGAATTTATGTATTCAGCTTTGAACCACATCGTTTGTGTGAGGACTAGCGATATTTACCCAGTTACCCAAACCGAATTAGGTGATGTGGGACTTGACCCTGTGACATACCGGCCGAAAGTTGGATGTTTAGACCGCAGTCACTCCTCCAATGAACAGAATTATTTGGAGACGACAACACTTCGATTTTTAACAGACAATGCTGAATCCAACAGAAATAGAAGGATTTTAAAGTAAACAACAAGGATTTGAATAGAGTGGGAAATAAACGAAAAGTAATGGAATCCCTAAAATTCAGGAGATACATAATAAAAGTATCTGTGTTATTCTGAGGCATTTTAGACCATGTCACTTAACGTCTTCAACCACTGACTTGTCATAAAGAGGAAACAAATCTACACCTTATACAAATATAACCCAGAAGTGAGTGAGTGACTTTACAAACTGATGTCAATTTTATAAGATTCTCAAACTTAACCTCAATCTTATTTTAGCATGTTGGATTTGCCAAGAATCTCTCATTCAATTTAATTATGATATTGAATTGAAACTACTGGTTTTAAGGGTATTCAGGAAGTTGATTGGTTGGATGACTTTTTTAACCTCCAAAAATGCATCTTAGCAATTTTGTGTGTCATACGCTAACTAGTAACAAGAATACAACAATAATACTATCTTTATTCAGCACTAGCACAGTAGGGAATCTTCGACACTAAATGATTTAACATGTTCCTCCTCTTCCATATCCCTAATTATACCCTTAGAATATAGTAGAAATCAAGAAAATCTATTCTTCTACAAGTTTTTTCAATAGTTTATACCAATATATTAATCGCGTCACTACCGAACGATGCGATAAACGATCAAGATTACGTATAATTCACAACATAGAGAAGTTGAGTACACAGAACTACATACAGGCTCATGTATTACAAAATAAGATGTTAGTCTATGAAGACTAACGATGCCACCCAACTCACCCAAACTAGAATAAATTGGATGAGCCTAAACCATTGACTGAACGACTGAAAATTTCATGTTTATATCATATACCATTTGAGCTAAAACTATTCAGCAAAACTTAGGTTATCATCTGAGGTTTTTATTTGAGATTTATGATACTAGCCGCACAATATCCCTACATAAAAAGTGAAACTGAACACTAAAACACTTGAGACGAAAAATATCACCTTAAAGACAAACCTTAAAATGTCAACCATTCACAAACATTATGCAATACTTCTAGGTATAATGAAAGAAACCCATTGAGTCACTGAATTTTTAGGTATATTTATTCGATATAAAAAAACAAGCATAACGGAAATACTAAGGTATTTGCATCACAAAAACTTAACAAAAAGTGTTGTGCAATGATTTAATAAAGAACTGTTTATTCTCTCAGTGAAAACACTGTACATTTAGTTGAGCAACTTTGTAGATTTTGTGTACTGAACTACACACCGTGTACAATCCATAATACTCAACTGTCCAGAAAAAGTTGTAATTCATGTAACCCATTCAACAAGTACAGATTTATGTAGTCGGTTTTCAGCCACCATAATCTTTACACGTAATACTGCCTGATCAGTCAAACTAAAGTAATTAGAATAAATTTTGTACCTGTAATGTATTAGTTGAAAGTAGGATTGGAATTTATTATATTTAAAAAGGTAAACAGCTAAATATTAATGGGTCACATTTCCAGTAATTTTGTATGGTGAAACGCAATTTACAAACAATTAAGTGAAAACTTACAATCTAGTACCATTTGCACTCATTTCATCCAACGTATCTAAACGTTCAATAATGAGCAGACGACAAAGTACTGCTAGACGATTGTGTTCTTGTTGTAAATATTCTAAATTTGCTGGAGCTGACAAAGTTTCAGACTCATTTGAACTATATTGTGAAATTTTCGTCTAAAATATTTTAGAAATAAAAACAAAAAAGCATTAAGGCAAGTTAGTGTTTAATATGCAATAATTATTGCAAACACAATCAGTGAAAATCATTTGAAAAAAATCTGAAATTACATCCTTATACGACAGAAACAAGAAACACTTAAACCATCCAAATGTTAAGTAAACAAACTGAAAATAAATCACGTTAGGAAATCTCCTACAGTCGAGAACTGAAGGCCTTTGAGTTCGATTTTGTGTGAAGTCATGGGTGCGTAACTTAGTCAGACATTCATTATCATGAGTGTGCATCAATCTAAGTTATCATAATTTATATCAGTAAAACGAGAGGAAATCAACAGGAGGAAAAACATAAGAAGGAAAACAGAATCAAGAAAAATAAAAATCTAAACATGGGAAATTCAGTTAAAAAGAAACAAATGAAATCCAAAATGAGAAGCCAGAATGAGAGCAAACTCAAGATTTAGAGAAACATATAAACTAATTGCGGTTGTACTATTGTAAACAATTTTGTGCTATATCACTTGATTTTTTCAAGCATTGACTGTAACTAATGCGAGAGACCTAAGCAGGAAGTTTGATATTGCTCAGATCAGCAACAAATAATTTCATAAATTGATGTTATATATTGATTCGTTCACTCTTAGTTTATTCTAACCAACCCTCAGGCCACTTAACATTGTACTTCTAGATAAGTATGGCTGGGCGTGTTTGTTAGTGTCCACTACTGTTCTATGCTAAACTATAACGACAGATCTATTTGTTGGTCACTGGTTTCCAATGATTCTTTGGATAATATCAGTTACTGATAATGAATTATCTTTGAAGTGCTTAAAAGTCTTGAGGAAAGTACTTAAAAAAAAACAAGCTGGTGTCTTAATTTAGATACATGACCTAATTTATTCATTAAATGCAATGAATATACATGTTGATTGATGAATCAGTTAAAAATGTACTATACTATCAATCATTTTTATACATATATATATACATATAATCAGAAAAACTCCAACACCATTGTTTGTACGTAAGAAGTAAATCTGTTAATTCTTGTTTTTGAAAATAGAACAGCAGTTTCTTTTTAAACTATATCATAGACAAAGTTATTGTTACCTTTACTTCTGCGCTATACATTTTGTTAACTTCTCCTCTCATATTATGCTGATGTGCGATGCGACAACTCGGATAGATGCATATCTACGCCAAGTTCGATGTTACTATTTATAGATGATTGGGTTTCAAAACTTATCTCCTAACTGGTGAAAGGAAAACTTCAAAAGTAATTTTAAAATATATTGTTATCTAAATTAGATAGAACTGTGATGAATGATTTCTCAACCACATATGAATAATGAACGTTCGAAAAACTTCGAAAGCATTGACGATACTAAATTGCTTATGAGAATTTATACTTAGGTAATTTTTCGAGTGAAAGTAACTGTTTCCTGATTAATCAATAAAGCCTTTTTATGGAATGTTGAATGTTCAACAACAATCTATCTAAATGATTCAAATTATATATGTGAATTCCTAGTTTTAATTTGTTTTGCTCCCATTCCCTAAGATCATTTGTCCTCACTGAGTTCTATAGATATCTCCTTGACTGGTCGACATGTGAAATACATAGAACTTTGAAAGCCTTAACCAATCTTTTCTTTGATATAAGTAAACAATCTCATTGAAATGATGAACCTATCAAAGTTACACTACTTATTACAACGGTTGACGATTTAGATGAAATTCAACAATCTCCGCAACCCCATGCTGAAAATTAACAAGTTTTGTTAATTCGTATTCTAATGGATATCCATGTCTGAGGGACCTGGAACTGAACGACCAAAGAAGCATCACCAGAATATGACCAAATAAATGTTTTTCCTGGTCCTTAGACTGTATACCTGTTGGGGTAATCCAGAAAACTTCTCGCAAAAGACAAGAAAGGCTCAGGAAACACTAAGAAGCACTTTATCCAATCAGCGTCCAGTAGAAGTTTAGCCAGAAACATCAAGAAAGTGAAAAGTCACATGTAGAGTCTCTGATTGTCTGATTACTATACTGCTACTATGTTTAATAGCATTCCAGAATTTTCGGGGAAACCAAGGGCATCTAAAATACTATAAAACCCTATATTTTCTGCACTAAAATGAACCTTTGGAGTGGAGCGCTTCTCGCATATTTTGCGCCTTCTCTCTCATGTTCAGGCCGCTGTGTAGTTTTAGCTTGGGGGTTACGAGAATAGTTTAGGAACCGAATCTAACGTTCAATTAGCAAGACTTATCAATACTAACAACCCAGTCTTCTAGGCATTATTCCGTTTTATGAATTCCATTTTGAATGTCACCCCAACGCTTTACTCACTCATTAAAAGGTATGTCCGCACTCTGAATAAGTAATAAATTTAAAAATACTACTGGCAACTCTACCAATAAAGCTAGATGGGTGTGATCCTGAAGGCCGTAGGTAAACATCTCAATCAAACTTATTTGACGATTGAAATGTCTCTGCCGTCCATGTTGAAATATTTACAGTTGACTGATCATCGAGTAGTGATCAATGTCATATATTTCAAGCCCTTCTCAGAGCTAATCGGTCAAATTGCAGTGCAGCCACTAGTCGAACCGACTCAACATCGTATGCATTATGTTCAGCTGTGAGGTAATGTTTAAAGGCAGTTGATACATGATCGAATCCGTCAGGGAGCATTATTTCATCCAAGATAACATGTACAGCTTTCTTATGAGTGCCAAAAAGCACGAAGACTGGGTTTAGGGTTCCCTATCGACTAGCTCCAACCACCACCTTACATGTTGAAATATTCAACTCCGTTGGCTATTCGATATTGACGTCCTGAGTTCTTTTTTTTAATCTCCACTGTTACATTCCTTCCTGCCTATCATTCTCTAGCCAACCTGTCTTAATTCAGGTCAGTAGAATTCAAGACAAAAATAAACTTAAATAAAACACATTTCGAAACAGCATAGAATTATATATACAAGATTAAGTAAGATACTTCTAGTATTTATTTCGCAAGGTTAGTTGATAAGAGAAACTCATCATCTTTTAGAAACAGCTGAGAGTATCACATGATGGGAAAGCTATGAATCAGTTTGTCTGGATTATCTTACCACTGAACGTGAGAAGCTGCTGCATCAGAAGCTGATCATATTAACAATAATCGGTTCAACTAATACTCGATTTACAATCATCGAAGTTAATGATTCAGTTATCTACCCATCTGTTTTAAACTGAAAAGTTGTAAAGTATCAAAGCATAACCTATTACATGATTTTGTACATTGACTAATGACTTATATTATCATTTATCATGCTCATTACTAGTGACTGATTTAAAACAGAGAGGGAAATCGCAGTCTACATTATTCAACTAAAAACCTACTCTATAATACAACCTCCATATCATAAATCTCACTACTTTAAGGCTGTTTAGTACAACTCAATATAAATATCATCCATACAATGAAAATATTATTCGACTCCATCCAGAACAACTATTTTACGATATGGATCAAAATTATTATTATTCATCTCATTGTATGTAGTATATAACAAAGACCTAATAACAAGGCATTAGGTTTATTGTTGAAGCGATATCGTTGAAAGAATGCTTTCTCTTTCCAATATATATATATGCTTCCAGGTTTTCAATGGTGGTCTAGCTTCAACTGACTCATGATTTCAACTTGTGAAATTTCTTAAACTCTCCACAAAAACCCATTCTGATTATAATCAACTGCTCACTAGTGACTGACTTCAGGAAAAACTCCTGGAGTTCTAGTGACAAGCCGTTACCAGTGGAGTTCAACCAGTCTGTTGCGAGATAACAACTCACTGAAGACAATGGTGTACGGTGGCGCAACTTCGTGGATTGGTTGAAGTTAGACATTAACACCGTTGGATGCCGGCTCAGTGGTCTAGTGGTTAAGTGCTCGCGTGCGAAGCCAGTAGGTCCTGGGTTCGAGCCCCGCGTGGTGCGGGATCGTGGATGCGCACTGCTGAGGAGTCCCATACCAGGACGAAACGGCCGTCCAGTGCTTCCAGGTTTTCAATGGTGGTCTAGCTTCAACTGACTCATGATTTCAACTTTATATATATATATATATATATATATATATATATATATATATATATATATATATATATATATATATATATATATATATAGAGAGAGAGAGAGAGAGAGAGGAAAGAACAGAGTTAAGTACTTGCATTTCGAACATTACCTGTTCAATATTACGTCTTAATTGACGGATCCTTAACCACATCTCTTCAATTTGATGAAGTGTTGTCGATGGTGTTGAAAAACCAGTACAACCACCGCCGCCACCGTCACCACCAGTAGGATTTGATGTTGCTACTGGTGAGTATACGGAAAATGATTGATTGTCAAGTGAGTTATTTACAGAAGTATGATGCATAGTCTGTGATTCACTGTATGGTGATGACACGCTATTATCTATAGATAAGGGTAATGGGAGACGTTGATTTGAAGTGATAATATAACCAGATTCCGATGACGGAATACTAGTTAATGGATGATGTAAAAGATTTCCATTAGATGATGTTTGATTGTCTGAAAGAACATTTGGAGTCATGCATACAAATGATTGTTTCGATGTAGGTTGAACAAACTGTAATTCATATGTTGAGACAGGAATTTGTGAAATTCGGTCTGTTTCACTCATTGTATTATCATTAACGAAAGTAACCGGTATTAGAGTTGTCGAAGATATATTACCTTGTGTAGAAGGAATTTGAAAATGATTTGTGTGTCCTATCACAGAATAACGAAAATATTTTGAAAAGATAATAAAAGCACGGTTACACTGTAAGGAAAAAAAATCCATTTTGGATAAGAAAACGAATAAAACTATTTCAGGGTTGAACAAAAACCGTACATCAACTAATATGGGTCAGAAGCCATCAAAAAGTAAATTCCAGTTCGAGTTTTTCTACACAATAATTACAGACGATTACACTTTACTGAATAACCAAATCCCTGAATACGTCTGGTTAAGTTTATTCTGCCAACAGAAATACTTTTGAAACTAATACGTACATCAAGAAAAAATTGGCTGGAATAAAAATGTCTCAATAATCTCCGCGAAGATAATTTATCGTAATAAGAACGAAACTATGGATATTCAGAAACGGCTTTGTCTACCAGGATCCCACAATTCCCTATTTTTTAAGAAGTTACGATAGTCCAAGAGTGCTATATCACTTTATGATGAATCCGTTGACTTAAGATAATTTTTAAGAATCTACGAACTATGGGTGAAAATTATTGAGACATACTGACTATCCAAGATATCTTCTGCCGTCAAATCACATAAATTATGCAAAACCTGAGAGAAATTGACTCCACCATTAGATTTCATTTAGATGTTCGAAATATATAATGGACTATTTATATAAAACAGGACCAGGACCCTTAGTCCTAATTTCATAGATCTACGTGAAATATGATACTAATAAAATGGATTCCTGACACGACGCCAGAAAGTCAGGCCCAACAATTGGATCTTAATTGATCGGAGAATGAGTGACCTATGACTTGATTTCCTTCAATCGCTTATGACATTTTATCATATTTTTCTGCTAATAATTTATATATAAGCATGTTATTTCAATACATGAACAATTTATTCGCCCAGCCAGTGGTCTTATTTATGATTTTAAATCATCTGAGGGTTTAAGTCAACAATTTGTTCTCGTAAGTTGATATTACTCAGCCACATCATATCATTGCATTCATCTATCGATTGGCATTCCATTCATTATTTTTAGATAATTATTTCATGATGTATTTGTGGCTCAAATACATTTAAGTGAAGGACCTTATAAGGAAAGAATCTATCTCAAGGTGAAAAATCTAGAAGTGATCATGTCGTTAGCATTAAACAAACATATTTGGTAATTAATATACTGAAATCGTGTTTAACTCAGATTCCCACTCACAATTATTGATATGTCGTGGGATTAGATGGACCATATTGTAAACCGACTTAACTACTCTTCTGCAAAAACTCAATCGTGTTATACTCCTTGTAAACATTCAACGTTCTTACATACAAAAACAGAATCCCGTAATAAAACTCTTGAAATCTAACAAAGTTATAAAGTTAAATGGTAAAGAAATGGGATTCGCCATACAGGAGAGGATATGTGCCTATATATACATCATTTTCCTTCTATAAGTCAATATTTTATACATACAAACCGTTAATTGAAATTTCCTTGGTGTTCAAGCTACTAAATGACCATATACTTCATCGTGAACAATACACAGGTACAGGTCAACAGAAAACAAGATAGATTTCATTCTGGTTTTAAAAACAAGTCACATCACGGTCGATCGATTCTTTTGCTCCTAGATATTAATTTATAATTTACTAAATGGCGCCACTTTCTGGAAATTCATTCTACACAAATCTGCTCGAAAAAAAATGAGTCAGAATTCTGAAAACACTATGCGACTAAACACCATTGGTTGGTCGACTTCAAATTAAACACAACGCTACAGATACATTCATATTTTTTTACTGAAGCCAATGAACATCTTAATATAATCGATATTTTATCCCCTCATAGAATTGTTTTCTGTTGCCTTTTTTTCTTGGTTTCTTGTTATTGATAGTATTGATACCAATAGTTACTTTTATTGTCAATTTACCTTAATTTCCTAGATAACGAAATGTGAATAACTCGAACCTGTACATTGCTGCATTACAATAAATTTTGTTTGTTTTTTTACCTTATAAATACTACCAGGCTTTATAAACAGGAACTTGTTTGAAATATGTTTATTTAGTCTTATCTCTTTTAGTAATGATATTTTAGACAAAACTCTTCAGAAAGCCAGTCTAGATGAAGTAAAAGTAATGTCTAAAGAAAAATATGGAGACCCAAATTATGAGAAACACATTCTCTTATTGAGTGATAACTTATCAGTGATCCAGATTACGCTCAATCCACTGATGTTCAATGTGTACATCTGCATTGCATATACTTAGCAACATTGATATATAAAGTTTAAAAAGTTTGAAAATATCAAACTTCTAATATTCTCTATATAGATATATTAAAAGTTAATGTTCTTACAGTTTAGCATTCGCGTTAATGTAATGGAGGATATGCAAATAATGAAACAAACTTACTCGAGCAATTAACTCCATGGGTTCGAATCCCATGTTTTCTAATAAATTTTAAGCAGTCGATTAATAGTGTTAGCTCTCCTACTAAAATAAGCATGAGTTAAAGCTGATGCATGGACATAGAAATTAGTACTAAATTGCATCACGTTAGTGAAACGATTTCATGTTCACAAAGACTAGATATAGGGAATAAAATATCACTACTGAAGTAAGTTATTATAATTCCTAAAGTATTCTGGATAGTAATTTTGGTACATTACAAATAACCCTCAGACTTTTTACTCTACGCGGGGAAAAGTAAACCCACCTGAGGACGAGTTAGACGAAACTTCCGGAAAGAATGGTGCTGAAACAGAATGCCTTAATGAGACACAAGGTTGAGCAAATAACACATTGGAACCGTCTGGTCTCATAACAACATCAGAGTATACTTGTAGATCTCTTGGCATTGTAGATCCTGAAGAAAATACTGTAGTGCATAAATTCACAGGTTTAGCTTGGGATAGTAGTGATGAGTCAAAATCTTTTAAGTTGACATCTATATCCATCATAGGTTGTTCAGAATTCACCAAAAGTTTTTTATTTTGGTCCTGATGTTTTACGAAAGACTGTGTTTGATTTGCATTATGATAAAACTGAAGAGGTTCATCTTCGACTTCTTCACTTTGTTTCATTACAGAATTAGGGAAATATTTTACCAATATTTCACGGCGATATGGATTTAACAGGCGCATTAATTGCATTTTAGAACCAGCACGAGGTAAATTTCTGTCCTTACATTCCCCTTTAAGTTGAGTGAGAGTAAGATGAGCAAGACTGGGTAAGTTAAAATTAGATTCCAACGGTAGCGTTTTTGAAGAACCAGTCCGTTGGTTACTTAAACCAATCTGATTCTTAGAACAAACTATTGAGTTTGAAGGGGTTGGAGAGACTTGTAACGACATTGAACTGGAAGTACAAGATAATGCTAGTTGACTATTCATTTGATTATTAAATGTGTTAGGAGTCAGATCCATGAAGGATGTGTCTTCATGTAGGGGCTTTTTACATGTACTTACGCGCTCACACAATTCTTGTTCGACTAGACGATGAGCACGTGCGGTATCTTGGAGACGTAACATTTCAACCTGTTGTAATTCCCGAACTCGTTGTTTTTGTTGAAAGGATGAGACGTTAGCTAGGCTTGGAGAAGATGAACTCGATGAGTCTGGACAATACTGATGAAAAACCAATGAACCTAATTTTGAAACAACAGTGTCGTCTCGAATTGCCCGACTTGTAGATGTTTTATTCGAATTAATTAAACGACTTCTTCCAGAAACAACACGGCCGGAATTTGTACAGTGTGCCTTTGTAGTTGATGAAAGTGGCGGAGGTGGTGGAATAGTGATCAATTCTTGAATAGGTTGTAGTCGTTCACCTGAAATCCTTTCCAATGAAACGGACTCGACCCTAGGATATTGGATAGAACCTTGTTTGATGAGTGAATCAACACCGGGATCAACCTACGGTTGGGGCGAATATATTTAAAACAACCGATAACATAATAATAAGGAAAAGATACAACATACAATGTTAATATTTTATCAAATACCTAAAATAAATAACCTTATCTTTATGAATAATTATGGTTACCATACTTCTATAAGTACTTTAATTTGGGAAGCAGGGCACTCATTCACCCACAAATAGTTTGTACAACTAGCAACCCTGTGAATGATTCTGAATTAGATTTGTAGAGCTAGGTGATAAGATTTATTTTCACCCATTAGAAAATCAGGTTTAGTGTTATTCAGGTATACGATATTTAAAGTCAAACTGGAGATATCATTCGATTTAGCTCAACTTAGTTTGTATCTAGATGAATTTATTTACTAGTCGCTGAATATTAGTCTTTTTCACACAATTGAATTTACACATCAATTTATGTGTCTTTAAATCACATAAGTAATCAACCATAGTTGCGATCGGAAAAACTAGAACAGTGTTCATGGAGTAAGAAGAGATAAAAATGGATTGAACTTATCCTTAAGTTATATAACAAAATGTACTGCAAACAGTAGACACTAATATATAATATCGGTGTTTTCTCAAGTGTCATGTCACGTAAAAATAAATGACGAATATAATTAATATATTAAAATAACAATAAAACGGCGTCGAGTACCCGAATTCATGTGAACAAAAACAAAAATTATTCCTTATGAATACATTGATTTACCTGCAGAACTCCTTTCTCAACTAACTCCAATGAACCAGGTCTGGAAATCAACTTCGCGGCCAATGTCTCCTTTAGCTGAGACTTTTCTAAATTGTGACATTGCTCAAGGACGAAAGGTGAAGTCCTCGGCTTATCGTCTAAAATCATAAATTATTACTGGAGAAAAATTACCCCTTAAGATATGATGGCTGATAAGATACTGTCTGTCCGGCCGTTGTCCAATTTTACGTTTCAATAAATCACTAGTCTAAGGAAACAAAAACGTATAAGAAAGATTGTAAACAAAACCTTAGCTTTTTGTAATTGGCGAACCTTATCAGGGTGTGAAATAGAGGCTATAATGAAAGAAATGTTAGATTAAAATTTGATATACGATTTAGTAATATCCCTTGATTGACTAACTCCTTCACAGAACGTCTGCACTTAAGGCTTTTCTCAAGTGCTTGAAAATATTAAGAGGCGTTAATAACAGTGATTGATTTACCTTCTTTGTTTTTAGTCCGATTCAGTTGCAAAGAAGAAACCTCGGTAGAAGCTTGTGGACTTCCTGATTTTCGATAAACTTGGTCTGTAGGCATAACTAAAAACATAAAAAATGAATTAAGACCAATAGAATCATAGTTTTCGCGAAAAACAAGGACCATTTGGCCGTACCATTACTTCCAAATAACTCTTAGTGATAATTAAGATACCAATTCTCATCAAATAGATCTGTGACAACAAGTTTTATAAATAAATAACTGGTTACTTAGCGGTAAACCATGAAAATGATTTTTCTTCTCTATACCTAGTAAAACTCGGTAGCATAAACATTTAATGGGCTTTTAAGACGAGAAAGGTGAATTATTATCAAATATAGTGAAAATATTTCTCAAAAGAATATATCCATCAGTATTCATAAATGTTTCAGACGCTTTAGTTCCTCGACAATAAATTCCATGTTCTGTAAGGAATAAAACTAATTCGAGTGGAACATCTTGAAGTTGATAACTAGTGGGAATGAAAATATAAAAGATATAGAGTAACTAGCTTTTCGTACCATATTCATGATAGCAAAACGTGATATCACAATCATAAAACATAATAAGATTTAGTTTGATTTACCCACAACTGTGAGAACTACTTAAAATACTATCTGACAGTGAATTTCGGTTCAATATTTTCGAGAGTTTCCTAGAAAACTTTAATGGCAAAAATCAAAGGATACGAAGCGGTTTCTTTTACTATTTAAACAACGTAGCCAATTACGTGAATAGTGCCTCCAAATGCCCTGGTACGGCCGAGGGTGAGGAGAGTTAGTTCTCCCTCTCGAAATGCTCTCACATGGCCACATGCATACAGCCACTGTCAGAGAAGTCCTATTCACTGCCTTCTCGCAGTGAGGGTGTCATTTACGAAATTGAAAGGATGAAAAGAGAATATCCGGCGTTTTAACCAGGTTGGTGTATACGGAGGATTCACCTAGAGGAGTTGGAAAACCCTGATTCCAAACCAATGGTGCACATGGGCTCCAGGATCCTGAGGAAACAAGTAGCGTATGAACTAATTATTGGTCACCATCTACTATGGAACTGCAACTCCTCACGTTGCTCCACTGCCTCATGGATTAGACCTTCAGGTCTAAGGCTCTGGGTGTGGCCTCCCAAGAAAACCATCTGCTTCAGTTTGGGGGCCAGGGCGGTATTCCAGCCCTCACACGAGTCGAATGACTTATGTGGCACATGCCTATTTGGTGCCTCCTTGTATCAATGTCTATGTGTTTAAATAAATAAATAAACAAACGTGAATAGCCATGATAAAATAGCTGGTAAGCAACTCTTACTGAGACTAATAATTAAGAATTATTAGAGAACAAACTGAAACATTGTAAAAATGCAAATCCAAAACAGGACTTCTGAACTATAAAATGTAACAAGATAGATTACTAACATGGTTTAGCAGTTTCGTTGAGTTTCTGAACTTTAGAGAACAGCGGTAGAACACTGAAATCTATCATAACACATTAAAAATCAATGCATTTATGAATTTTACGATCGTTTAATGAAGTAGAAACGACTTTCACAAATTAAATCTATCGTTCAAAAGACAATCTTTTTAAATCTAGTTTAAGAGAAATATTGTTGGTGATATGCTGAAAACCTGTTTGGAGGGAAAAATTAGGACGAAATTTAACATAGAATACAAACCAATGTATTTCTCCTTTTATGTGTCCTCTTGTGAAAGATAAAATACAGAAACTGATCAATTTAATGGGTGTGCCAGTTCACCTGTTAAGCTTAGTAATTAAGTCGTTCGTCGAGGCTGCTTTTTTTGTTGCATTCTGAAGCATCTACCGGTATAGATCAAAACATGTGTACATAACTCAATTATATCATCAATTTTAAAGCATGTGGTAAACACAGGACATTTATCCTCCGATTCATTCGACATCATTTACAAAATCCAATTATAGATATCAAGAGAATTATCGCTAAACCCAATTTATGGTGCGAAAGCTTTGGCTATCCATCGCTTAAAACCCAAGTTATGAAGTTTTAGTCCTTTTATTTAACTAAGTTCCTTATTTTAGCTTGATGGTACTCGTAGTTAAACCTTACACCTTATTAATTATATAATTCTCATACTTGATGAAATTAATCAAGTTCTAAAATACACAATTATTCGTTGACCTGCAACTTATCACATCTCGGTACGATTATACGGCTTTAAAAATGAACTAATTGAAAAGGATTCCTTCCCCAAATAAATTGCTTCAAGATTTAATGGACATATTTAAATTAATTCCTCAACTATTCAAAGTGCAACTATCCCACCACGTCCTAATTTCATGTGATGGCCTTTGCTGATAGAAGGCTACTTTATATATATTTACGATTTAATACCTTGAGACTATTTACCAACTATTAACAGTTGAAATTGTTACTAACAGAAGCTAAAGACTGTTATAAAATATACCATAATGATAGGATAGCTGATTTAGCTATACAGAAGACTCAAAACTAATACAAGAACTTGGTGTTGATCCCATGACTTTCCTGACGATGAGTATACAGGTTTCACAAGGTCTCGTAACAGTTAAGCCAATGCTTCAAAAGAAACAAAATACTACCACCAGTATTTTTTATTATTCATAAAATAACAGCGATGCTGCCTTCTCACAAGGAAGGGTAGGGTAAGAAAGTGACGACCCTAAAAGCACACATCTCACCCTATCTTACAGATTTCCGTCTCCAGCGGTAAGGTCTCAACAAGTACGGAGCCAGCACGAAAATTACTCACAAAAAAGTCGAGGATGACCGGCCTCAAGCAGTTGTCTCTTGGGCACTGCGGTCACGCTCTCAGGTCACCAAGACCACCCCTAACACAATTTCCTTTTCAGATACCTCTAGAAGAACCCTTCTACAGTGTGGGTAATCGGAAAGTGAAAACCATCTTCATACCTCTAACAGCACTCAAGATCACTATATTCATAATTAATTTCCCTCTTCAATCCCTGTTATTCTTCCTACCTCGACTTTCAACCCTAAACTTCCTCTTTTGACTTCCTCCAGTGTCACTATGACCAACGACTCTAGTACGCGAAACAGTCCCTGGTCTACTGTAACCTCGCTCCAAACTACGTATCGGAGTTTTCAACGTACGCACCCTATATCAAATCGGCCAGCAGGTCTCCTTGGCTAAGACCCTAGGATCTCGTACCATTGATGTATGCTGTGTCTTCAATACACGCATACAAGATCCTGGTGTGATCACTCACTTGACCAAAACTGGGAGCCGACGAGATATACCCTCCGGTTATCTGGTGACCCGATGTCTAGTTCTAGTGGACTGATTTTTACAGAAAACTTTCTGAACTTCTTCAAAAAGCTAGATACTCAGACATAGTACTCGTAGTAGGTGACTTTAATACCCAAGTAGGTAGCTTAAACCAAACAGAGACATTTAGGTGGGTGTTTAAGTATTCCGGTTCAGCGAACGGATAATGGTGATCATATGCCGCAATTGTGCTCAGACAATCGTTTATTTTTAGCAAACACTAATTTTAAGCATAAAGAGAGACCGTCTAACATGGCGCCCCCCTTCACCAAACCAACGATGGACTCAACTAGACCATATTGCCATCAGTCATCGTTGGTGAGGCTCGGCAAAAGACTGCAGCTCGTTCTGGAGTACATGTTTAGAATCTGATAATGCTCTAATACGAGCACGCATTTGCTTGCGCCTCACTGGATACAGAAAAACCACATTAGGAAGACCCACTAGAGCTGAGAAAGGCAAAAGCAGATTCCAGGAACAACTGAGGTCACACTTAGGCAGTTCTGAAAACGAGGCTGACCCAGATGTTGCTTGAAGAGATAAACAAACAACTGTAGAGACAGCGGCGACATCTATTGGTGATTTGAATCAAAGGGTCACGAAAAACTAGTGGATTTCTGCCAAGTCTATTTCACTGATAGACTCTCGTAAACTCACCCATCAGGCTCCGAAATCGATGAAGAGCGAAAACAAATCAGATCCAGGTTAAGCAAGAACCTAAGGAACGACCGTGAGCAGTGCTGGGCAACGAAAGCAAAAGAGATGGAAAAGGTGGCGGCTGTAGATAACGTAAGACAGCTCTACAGATTAATAGAAGAAACTGGAATTAATAAGTGATACTATTTCGTAAAAAGACGACACTCTTATCTGCTCCCAGTCCAGACGTTTAGAACGATGGGCGGAACACTTTAAGAAGCTGACCTTTAGCTACTCTACAGCTACCCACCATTCCAAACAGCTTAAATGGAATATTGGAGTAGGTCTCCCGCCTCTGATTGAAGTTCAAAAAGCCATAGCTAAAATAGGACGAGGAAGAGCAGCTGGTTTAGATAGACTGACTCCAGAGGTCTTTAAGGATGGTGGTTCAATTTTAGCAATTAGGTTGGTTAATATTTTAACTAAAATCTGGGAGTTGGACGTAATCTCATCTGACTGGTAGCAATCACTAATCATCCCAATATATGGGAAGGGGTCAAAATCATCCTGTGACAACCATAGAGGGATTAGTTTGACTAATATAGCATTTAAAATACTAGCCTCGATAATTATCGGACGCCTAACAAAGACTCGTGAACTTCAAACACGAGAAAATCAAGTTGGCTTCAGATCTGGTCGTGGCTGCATCGACCACATATTCACCATTCGACAGACCTTAGAATACAGACATGCTTATCGGCATCTGACAATGATGGTTTTTCTTGACCTAAAAGCAACATTTAACCCTGTAGACCGAGAGGTTCTGTGGCACTGTCTGTCATTGGAAGGTGTACCTCAGAAGTACATAAACCTTGTGAAGGCTCCTTACTCCAACACTACCAGTGGAGCCACAGCTTATGGCGAACTGTCATCTGATTTTGCAACCTCAAGTGATGTCCGGCAAGGCTGTTCACTATCTCCATTTTTGTTCAACTTCATCATAGACCTACTGGTGGAAACAACTCACTCGTCGACTGAATTTTCGGGAATTGATCTCCTTACAGGAGGTCCATTTATCGACTCAAATACGCGGATGAAATACTCCTGTTTTGTAAAAACACTGATAAAACGCAGTCTTTTAGTAGCACTGAGGAACAATACCAGGATGTTTGGGATCCGTCTCCCTTCCCCCTCTAAATGCAAGTTGTTGCTTCAAGACTTGCGTGAGCCAACACCTGAACTAAGGATAGGGAGTGAAATAGTCGAACGCGTCGACAACTTTACTTATCATGGAAGTCTGATTAGCCCTAATGGGTTGGTGTCTGACGAAAGCTCTTTACGGATTCAGAAAGCTCGTTTGGCTTTTGCCAACTTATATCACCTATGGCGAAGGCGAAATCGTCTATCAATAAAAGGAAGAGTATACTGTGTGGCAGTTCTGTTCTACTTTACGACTGCGAAATGTGACTATAAATGGTAGAAGATACTCGTAAGCTACTAGTATTTGATCACAGATACCTTAGAAATATTGCTCACGTCTGCTGGGATCACCAGGTAAACAGTAATGAGGTTAGATTCATGGTATTAGGGAATTATGGTAAATCGGCTGGCGAGATTGTAAAACTTCATCGCTGAGATGGTCGGGCCACGTGTTACGTATTCCTCAACACCGATTATGACGACGCGTAATGCTGACTAGTGTTGGCACTTCAAGAGAAACTGACTCGATTTTAGAGTTGGGCGGGAAACAATGGGCTAACCTTCAACAACATGGCGCAATCTACGCACACAACCTAAATAATTTTCTATCACAAGTTTTTTTTAGTCAAAAATGATTTAGGCATACCTGGTTCCCTATTATTTAAAATCATATTCTGTGATAAAAGTGCCTTTGGAATCAACCATGCACTAGTAACTACAAAGAGAAATTTAAACATTTTAATGGTAGGATTCTTGATTCGATTCTTAATAGCTGTATCAGGACCCACTTGGAGTATTAAAAAGTGGTTCATCCCTTATTCAAAAAGTATAAGAATACTTTGTAGCATATATAAAAACTAGCTGCGAAATCAATTCGTGGTCTTAACTCCAAATCCCACAACGAAAGTCTGAAAACACCGACTCAGTACCCCTCAAAGTATAGGAACCTTGGAAATGATCTAACAACGACCCGAAATATCACAAACACAAATGAGTATCCCCTGAAATACTGTCTTAAGTAAAAACCAAAGAAAAGAAGTTTCTTCTGTCCCCCACCTTTCAAATGGTATCCATCAGGAAACGCCTAGAAGCTTCAATTGCAAGGCTCGATCTGTTTCTAGCGGGACACATAACCTGACCTCCCAAGTCGTCGACAACCCTTCGGAATCCCACAGTATGTTTGACGCCACCGTGGTTGCTTCTCCGAAAAATCCCTAGTATGGCCGAGAGCGGGGTGGGCTCGCCCTCCCTCTCGAAATACTCTCACACGGCCACGCGTATACAGCCTCTGCCAAGGAAGTCCTACTCACTGCCTTCTCGTGGAGGGGGTGTTGTTTACGAAAATGAGAGGACGAAAAGCGAATGTCCGGCGCTTTAACCGGATTCCAAATCAATGGTGCACATGGGCTCCAGTATTCTACGGGAACAAATGGCGTGTGAACCAATTTTCGGTCACCGGCTACCATGGGACTGCATCTCCTTACGATGCTCCACTACCTTGTGGGTTAGACCTTTAGGTCAAAGGCTCGGGGTGTGGCCCCCTAAGATAACCACCTGCTTCGGTTTGGGCACCTAGGCAGTATCGCAGCCCATACACAATTAATGAACTGAACTGTCTATGATCATGGAAACTAATTCTCTTGCTTCGACGAACATTCAAATGATTCAATTATTATTATTGCTATTATTATTATTATTATTATTATTATTATTTACTACGTCATTATTCACCCTCCTTTATTCACACTCTATTTATACTTTTTTCGGCTTATACAGCAGCTCGTCTATGGTGGAAATTCGACTGTATCTAAACTTTCTCGAGTCACTGTCCAGTTGAAAATTGTATGTTACCACCGAATATGAGTACTGAAGCAGTTTTTCTGAAACCACGAGCACCATTCAAACTGGCTGCCTTCAACGCTCGCACATTTATGCAGGTCAGACAACAGATAGGGCTGGCTATGTCTTTGGAAAGTCTTAATATTGATGTTTGCTGTCTATCCGAGACCCGTATTCAAGACTCTGGTGAAGTACTACAAATTCGCTCTCCATCTGTCGCTTCAAAAAGCTTGTTTCACGTGCGCTTATCCGGGGACCCTGTGGCATCTTCGTCTGGTCTTGCTGGCGTTGGTGTCGCACTAAGCGCTAGAGCTGAGGCAGCACTAACCGATTGGATCCCCATTAATAGTCGGTTATGTGCTGTTAGATTAGAGAGTTTCATCAAAGTGAGAAGAAATCGGCGTGAGAAACGTCCCGCTTTTAAGCCCTGGGTTTCTTGTGGTTCCTTACAACTCATTGAAGCCCGTCGGTCTACGCCGGGTGACCGTGAGTTTGACCACAAACGAAGGTTGTTACGTAGTGAAATTAAGCAAAGCTTGCGTAAGGACCGAGAAGCCTGGTGATCGGAGCGTGCTAATGAGCTGGAAGCAGCACCTACATCTGGTAATTACCGGAAGCTCTTCCAACTCATCCGAGCGAAATAATCTGTGAGGATGACTGGATGCCAATCACTAACATCCATCGACGTCTTGGACGATGGGCAGAATTCTTCGAAGGGCAGTTCAACTGGCCTGCTGCTCCGGCAACATCGGTCAGACTGTCCTGCCTTCCATGGTCGGTGACGACTGATCCACCAAACGAGGAGGAAGTCCGCAAGGAACTCCAACTCTTGAAGCGCTACAAATCACCTGGCCCAGATGACTTACCTCCGGCTCTTTTTAAAGATGGTGGTGACTTTCTGACTAAAGAACTAACGACGTTGTTTACAAAGGTGTGGGAGCTAGAGAGTGTACCAACGTCATGGAATGAGTCGATAGTTGTCCCTGTCTTTAAAAAGGGTTCCCGTCGTTCCTGTAACAACTATCGGGGGAAAAGTCTACTTCCGATTGAGTCCAAGCTATTGGCTTCCGTCATACTTCTTCGTAGGTTGTTCAAAACCCGAGAAAGATTGACCCGCGAGGAGCAGGCTGGGTTTCGTTCTGGTCGAGGATGTATTGATCATATATTCACCCTCCGCCAAATGTTAGAACACCGCCATACTTATCAAAGGCCAACAATCGTAGTGTTTCTTGACATCAGGGCTGCCTTCGATTCGTTGGATAGGACTGTTCTCTGGGATTGTCTATTGAAGAAGGGTGTGCCTGAGAAGTTTATTAACATCCGATGGATGTAAGTAATGGCGGTGTGGATCTGTTGCCTGCAGAAAGACTTATCGACCTTGAGTATGCGGATGATATTGTCTTACTGTGCGATAATGCCCAAGCCATGCAATCCGCACTTAATCAGTTGCCAATCAGTGTCCGTAGGTATGGTATGTGCTTTGCATCTTCGAAGTGCAAAATACTTCTACAAGACTGGCAAGATCCTAATCCTGTACTCACCCTGGATGTTGAGCAGATAGAAGTAGTCGAGAAGTTCGTGTATCTGGGTAGCTGCATAAGTGCTGGTGGTGGCGTGAGTGATGAGATCAATGCACGTATAGTGAAAGCCAGGGCGGCTTATGCCAATCTGGGACACCTTTGGCGCCTTCGTGATGTTAGTCTGGCTGTAAAAGGTCGGATCTACAACGCGTCGGTGAGAACAGTTTTGCTCTCCGAGTTGAGGATGTTAGACGACTCTCTATGTTTAATCATCGTTGTCTCCCAAGGATTGCTGCCATCCAATGGCAACACCATGTTAGTAATGCAGAGGTTCGGCATCGTGTGTTCGGGCACAGAGACAATAATGCAGTTGGTGTCATCATCTTGAAACACCGACTTCGGTGGCTTGGACATGTTGTACGAATGTCGTCCCAGAGAATTCCACGTCGTGCATTATTTGCCGACTCTGGGACTGGTTGGAAAAAGCGCAGAGGTGGTTAGTATATAACATGGTGTCGTGGTATGAAAGAAAGCTGCAAAGGACTGGCTTGTGTAGGTCCTTCACGACTCCCTGGTTGGGGTCCAAGAGATGGTTCTACACAGTGGCTAGAGACGTTATCAGATATGGCTCAGAATAGAAGCCAGTGGCGATTTTGCTGTAACCTTCTTTTACTTTCTTCATAAAAAGTGGTTGTATCTTCCTTAACTGAAAGATTTCTTCTTATTGCACCCTTCTGTTCCCCTACTATTGCTATTATTATTATTACACTACCTTACACCAATCTCTCCGTTATTGTTTTTTTTAATGATTATTATTATTCCTTTTTTAAGTTCCTCACTTTTTTTCTTAGATTCTCATTGTTTTGTGTGGCGCATATATATTCGGCGCACTCCTGTACCAATATATATGTGTTCAAATAAATAAATAAATAATACAGGTTGTAAATAAGAAACAACATGACAATATAAAAGGGAATTCTGATCCCATAAAAGTAGTTGAGGAATCGACAGATGAGTTATTTTTCATAGAATCAAGGAGAGTAAAAGCTCTCAACCAAAAACTCGTTTTGAGCATGACATTGTGCTGATAAAACAGCTATTTAATCAATTCATGCCTCAAAATATCTCCGGAGTCACCTTGCTAAAGGTGTACAGACTAGGTAGTCTAGCGAACTTGAAGCCTAATTAATCCAGACTGCTTAAAGTAGTATTCAAATCTTCGAATGAAAGCGATTTAATTTTACAGAATGGACATAAATTAAAAAGTTCAGGAGTATTATCTGTAAGGACTTGTCGTTGGCAGACCGTGTAAAAAGAGGGGAAGCCGAAAAAGAACTACAACTTAGGTTAGACGCTGGCGAAAAAGACAAGAATTTCAAATTTCCGGGCTTTAAGGCTTCGACAAAGAATGATCCCGAAGCCACTCTGTGTGAAGAACGAAGCCACTTAAATAAGCTTCGGATCTGTTACATTAATGCCCGAAGTTTAATCAATAAGCGATCGGAAATAAGTGTCCAGATTGACTCAACAAAGCCAGACATAATCGCAGTCACAGAAACCTGGCTGACATAGTCTATAGATAGTATGGAACTTGATTTCGAGGGTTTTACGTTAGTACGGGCCAACAGAATACAAAAGCGTAAAGGAGGGGGAGTAGCTCTATTCATTAGGAATGTTATCCCATTTTCCATTATCGACAGTGTATCCCATGAGAGTGGGAAGTGTGAATTAGTTAGTTGCCGCTTGAAATCCAAGGGACAAGAGCCGCTGATTGGTTTGGCCTATCGCAGTCCAAGCTGTGAGGTAAATGAGGTCCTGCTAAGCAGTCTCAATACTTGGTCATAAAGTGATCGATGTCTAATCATAGGAGACTTTAATGCGCCTATGGTAGACTGGGAAAATTTGCGAACTGAATCGTCAGATAATTTCTTCGAGCAGGAACTAGTTGGTGAGGTTATCACATGTGCCCTAGTGTAACATGTGAAAGAAGCAACTGGGTACGACCCGGACTCTGAATCATCCTTACTAGATCTTATATTGACTCACTATGAGGATGACGTTGCGAACCTCCATTACGAAAAGCGAATTTCTGGCGCTTTAACCGGGTTGGTGTATGCGGAGGATCCACCTAGAGGAGTTGGAAAACCCTGATTCCAAACCAATCGTGCACATGGGCTCCAGTATCCTGAAAGAACAAATGGTGTATGAACCAATCGTTGGTCACCGGGTACCATGGGACTGCATCTCCTTACGATGCTCCACTGCCTTGTGGATCAGACCTTCAGGTCGAAGGCTCCAGGTGTGGCCTCGCAAGAAAACCACCTGCTTCGGTTTGGGCACCCGGGCAGTATCACAGCCCTCACACATATCAAATGAGATTTGTGTGGCGCATATGTATTTGGTGCCTCCTTGTACCAATATCTATGTGTTAAAATAAATAAATAATAAAATAGGAAATATTATTCGGAAGGAGCTGTTTAAGTATCTCGATGAAAACCAGATCCTTTCGGAGGAGCAGCACGCTTTCAGAATAGGTTATTCTTGCATCACTAACTTATTAGTCGCTCGTGAAAGCTGGTGCGCTCTTAAGGACCAAAAGTTACCTATAGACGTAGTCTACATTGATTTCAGCAAAGCTTTTGACAAAGTTCCGCACAACCGGTTGTCATATAAGTTAAGAAATGTCGGAATTGGAGGCAATTTATTAATGTGGATAAAAGACTTCCTAGTTGGGCGCCAACAAAGAGTGCGGGTGAACTCAAAGTTATCTTGCTGGGAAACTGTGCATAGTGGAGTGCCCCAGGGTACAGTTTTGGGGCCAGTGCTGTTCCTCTTGTATGTAAATGACCTTCCTCATCTATCATAATCGGTCTAGCTATATGCCGACGACGTCAAGATATGGAGAACGATACGATGTAAGGGTGATAGTTTAGAACTCCAAAATGACCTGAAGAAATTATCTGAATGGTCTCAAACCTGGCAGTTGCCGATAAATATTTCCAAGTGTGTTGTGATGCATATCGGTCATCAAGGTACAGATACATACACGATGAATAACACTGAGCTACCTTTTGTCCAGACACATAGTGACTTAGGAGTCATCGTTAGCCAAGACTTAAATACTACTGCACAGTGTTGTGCAATAGCCACCAAAAATTTTAGAACCTTATGGTCGATACGTTGGGCTTTTAGTCATGTCGACGCTAAAACGTTTTTGACTTTGTATACAGTGTTCGTACGTCCTAAACTTGAGTACTGCATACAAGCTGCTAGCCCCTGCTTAAAAAAAGACAATGAGCTTTTGGAAAAGGTTCAGAGAACAGCAACTAAGCTGATTCCCGGAATAGCGAAGCTTCCGTATGATGCTCGACTGCCCAAGCTAAACCTATTCCCGTTGTCATATCATAGAACTAGAGGCGACTTGGTTACAATTTTCAAACTGCTTAGTGATAAATCTGCACCTGATATGCTCTCATTTTTCTTGTCTTCCAAAACAGAGAATTTACGAGGACATTCCAAAAAAGTTCACAGGTCCAGAACAAGTCACTCGTCAGCTGACTATCGACTTTCCCATCGAATCATCAACGAGTGGAATTCATTACCTCAGCACGTGGCTGAGGCTCCATCCGTCGACTCTTTCAAAAGAAAGTTGGACCAACTGAGAGACCACCACTGCCAGGACTAACACAGACTATCAAGCCTCCTGTCCTTTCCAAACTGAAACTTAAATCCAATCAATAACTTTAGATACGCTATATAGTATGTCAGACAAACTGAAGCCATCCTTTCCACTCTTTATGAAAGGCGAAATTTCAAAATCCCCTACGGACCGAAATGATCTATGTAAATTTTCCGAAGTTCATCAGAAAGAACGCTAACTTAACTCAGTTTACAATCATTTAAAACACTTCAATGTTCAGACCAACTATCGAGTTATAGATAGTTTCTACGACTGTTTTAAATATATGTATATACTTAGACTCCCTAAAATATAGACAGAATAATTCTTTGGACAAAGTCTAAGAACAATGAAGCATCTAACAATGTAGGGAAGTCGATCTGAAATAAGAGTGGATACTTTTAATACACTAGATGTTACAAAATAGTAAGCCTACTAATCTGAATGAAGGGAAAAGGAACCGATCCATACCAAATCAACCGATTTATATAAGCTCGTAACAAAGATATTGAAAACACTAACATACGTATTTACAGGTTTACATTGGGAAATAGCAGTATTCCAAAACCTCCATTGATTTAAATGATTTTTTTGTTTGAATAACATCAAAGATTGAAATACTCGTCCGAACTTTTCCATTTAGTGTTTTCTACACACTCGGTGCCCATATTTTCAAGAACTGTTCGTTTAAAGTCTAGAGATAGTGTTTCATTGAGTGACCAAAATTATAAAGGTGCAGGTTATGAAACTTAAAAGTCACGAATTTTAAACAATTCACAATGAGAAGGATTAGTCTTTATACTCACTCGTTAAGTAAACTCTACAGGTGAAACAAAGCTAACGAAGTACCGCCATATCTGTCAGACGCGCAACTAACGTTTCAATAATCACCGTTCAAACCTCAAACTTTACCTGGCAGCATCATCCGACCATTTGTTTTTTATATTAGTCTTGGTATCAAAAACGTTTTTTGATAACAAAAAGTTATACTTCTCATTATGCTTCTACTAAAACCAGAGAGTAAAAGAAGTTAGTTACAGTGAAGGCAATCTACGTGTCATTTCATTAAACACACACTGATGGCTGTCAATTTATGCTCTCGACAGAGGATTCAATCTTCAACGCCTTCGAGTGCCTTGGAAAAGTTTAGAAAGCCTATGTGTTATTTCAGGCAGTCAGTAGGTTTATATTTCATCGTCACCCAGATGATAGCCGTATTGCAAGTGAGAAACAGAAGAATTGTTAAACCGATGATTACAGAAGGATTCGCTCAAAACTATTCCAATGACATCTAATTTCGTTCAGTCAGGGGAAAGTGGTCGGCAGCTTGAGTCTTTCACCTTGATACCTCCATTTGTGATGGGTATGAAGACACAATTTTTCTATTCGTTGGGTAGCCTACCCTTGGCTAACGAACACTTGAAGAGAGTGCTAAGCAGGAAACAAAATAGATCCACACATTCTTTTAAAAATCCGGGTTGGGTTGGTCCACTTTAGCAGATTTATGGGTCCCAGTGCTCAGAATCTCCTTGGATTTTTAAAAATCTGAAACTGTACAATGCTTAGGTCAAAATCGGAAAAGATGTAGTTGGGCCAATGGATAGACATTTAACGGAGTGCGAATAAGTGAGTTATAGTCCTTTAGCTAGCAGCCTACTAAAAGGACTGTGTGTTGTTGAAGGATCCCAAACCAGGATATAAGCGTATGTCGATTAATAAACTGAAAGATATTCTTAAGAAGGTTCGACCATTCGTCCACATCATCAGAGTCAAGCTCGCCCACTCAAGATAGTTTCTGGAGGTCTGTCCTGAAATCACTTTAACCAGTTTTTTGAAAGTTGTTAACAATGGATACATTCATACGTTAAGTCACTTATGGAGATACAGGATGATTGCTTCATCCAAAATGGTTCAAGACTAATAAATCTTTGACTGACTTCAAGAGGTATTTCCTGGAGTTCTAGTGAGAAGTCATTATCGGTGAAGTTCAACCAGGTCTGTTGTGAGATATCAACTCACTGAAGCAATGGTGTACGGTAGCGCAACTTTATGGATTGGTTGAAGTTAGACATTAACACAGTTTGGACGCCGGCTCACTGGTCTAATGGTTAAACGCTCGCGCACGAGACTGATAGGTCCTGGGTTCGAACCCCGCGGGGTGTGATCGTGGATGCGCACTGGTGAGGATTACCATACTGGGACGAAACGGCCGTCCAGTGCTTCCAGGTTTTCCATGGTGGTCTAGCTTTAATTGGCTCGTGATTTCAACAATTGAAATCCTTAACCTCCAATGATTGGTTAGTGGATATCTGGCTCATAACCATAGTCTAACTCCAGTTAGACCGTATGTTGACTGTTATCGAAGTATACATGACTTCAACCTTCGAATATAACTATAGACTTGAACAGCGTTAAGGAATAACGGAAGTGAATAAGTCAAATACAATAATGGATTTTCAACTGATATATTTCATACACCCGACGACCTGAGCGGACAATCAGGGAAACTCAGAGAAGGAAAGGAGGCAAAACGAAACTAAGTGACGCTTAACGGAAAAGGCAAGTGAGCCAACTCAATTTGGTTAATCGTTACTCATTATTTACATTCAGACCAAAATTAAGTTACAGACAAATAACGATTAGGGAAGGCAATCTACACACATACGATCATATCAAAACAGTCAGGGTTAATAAGCGAATAAATGAAAAAATCAAAATATGGTCCGGGAAGTACGGATGAATTGGTTTACCCAGAAGCTAGAATAACCTACGAAAGCTTGACATAGTACTAGCCAATCCAAAGCTTCTTTTCTGAAAATGAGAGTAATACCAAAAACTAATCACAGAATAAATTTACGTTAACGATCTCCACAAACTAGAGGCTTTTCCTTTGGACCTCTGCAAGTACACTAAGTTACATATTAGGACAAGCTGACCTGTTAAATATTACTCTTTAGGAAGTAAGGATCTGTAACATTCAACAGCAAGTCCCCTCCACACTACACCATAAGACATCAGGTGACTTATCCTGATGGAAGAAATTTCACGAGCTCGAAGGGAGGTGGATGCAAACCATGATTTCACTACTCAAAGTATCAGATCTGTCACTATGAAACAACTGGCATTTATCAAGGGGATGTTCGTTATCGATTATATCTTTATAATCCAAGTTTCACAGAAAGCCATCATGCTTGAGTGCATATCATTTATTAGCATTTAATGATTGTTATAGACTTTGTAGCAACTTAATGAAATATATGTTACATTTGACTTCGCTTATAGTGTTTGGGGAAATTCCGTCAATAATAACGTAGATTTTAAAAATGCGTACATTACAGACATTCGATTATTCAAACAAAAGAGAAGTGATGTCAAATTGCATGTGACCTAAAGTGACAGAAATAGCCAACTTGGTCAATGATAGGTGACTCAATACTTATGAGCGTTAAAGAAATATGAGGAGTACTTAGCGCATACCCACCATCAGACACAAATTCTCGGGTGAATGAAAGAATGACTGAAATGATCAGGATAATTAATATGTTCGAAATCTAGAATAAATCAAAAAGGCTTATAAGATGCTAAATGTTATAAGCTCTCTGATCTCTGGAGTGTTCGGTTGTAACCCTTGATATAACTGCAAGGGCTAGTAATCGGGGAGAGATAATCTCCAAATAAAACATACACAGCTTGGTCATTATGAGGGATTGTAGATTCATGGTCTAGTTCGACATTAGTATATTTATGTTCGCTGCTATAATAATAGACCTAATCACAAAATTGTAAACATGTCATGGTGTGACTACCTAATCTATAAGACCTTATGTGTAAGTCACATCACAGTCCACACTGATTCGTTGTATCACGACAAACAGTAATATGGCGTCTGACACTTCTGGAGAACACATTTGAGCTGAGGATAGAATGACATATCATAATGTGATTAGGGATTAGTTAAATAGATGACCACACCTGCAAGGCTGAGTCATGCCATGCCGATCAATTTTTCCCGAGTCCACCATTGTTGAGCTTCTCTTACTGTTACGTGTTTAATGTAACTCATATTGGTGATTATATGTTCACCTTCAAAGATCGCGCGGTTAAGAACCCATACCACTACAAACTCATCAACTGACGATATAGCTTGTCGTACGCGGCAACGTAAAGACAACATTTTATTTCCCGAATTAGTTCTACAAATAATATGGGATTATTATTAGGTCTACCGCACAGTCAGTGTAGGTGACTACCAGGTAAGGGTGATCCGGGTTCTGTAGTCGCCAAATGTTATAAAACTCCGCCTGGAGTCCCTCCGGGGGCTACTGCCGGTCCCAAGGCCGGATAAAGGAGGAGGGTTGGACATGGGGTTAGCGTCCCCATCCCGTAGAAAACTAACTCGCTAAAAAAACGCTAACCAGGAAAAATTATTCAAACCTTTTAACGTCTGCCCTGGGAGTCAGAAGGTCTTCATTTAGAAGAACTATGACGCCTCATGATGAAAGCCAAATTCTTTCGGAAGTTACGAGGCCGATGCCCCTTCTGACAACCAGAGCGACCATTTATTTAGGTACATGGAATGTTCTTACAGTGTGGGACACCGGGAGAGCCTTCCAAATTGCTGCAGAAATGAGAAGATACAACCTAGAGGTACTTGGGATCAGTGAAACACATTGGACGCAAGTTGGACAACAACGACTAACGTCAGGAGAGCTTCTGTTATACTCCGGCCATGAAGAAGAAAATGCCCCACGTACACAAGGAGTTGCATTGATGCTGTCCAAACAAGCGCAAAATGCGCTTATAGGATGGGAATCTCATGGATCAAGGATCATCAAAGCCTCGTTCAAAACAAAAAAGGAGGACATTACTATGAATATTACCCAATGCTATGGGCCTACCAACGATTACAATGAAGACGCTAAAGATCAATTCTACAATAGGCTGCAGTCAATCGTCGAGAAGTGCCAAACAAAGGACCTGACCATTCTGATGGGATATTTCAACGCCAAGGTTGGAAAGGACAACACTGGATATGAAGACATCATGGGACGACATGGACTGGGAGAAAGAAACGAAAATGGTGAGAGATTTGCAAACCTATGTGCCTTCAATAAACTGGTCATAGGTGGCACCATATTCCCACATAAACGCATTCACAAAACCACATGGACTTCACCGGATCACACCACGCAAAACCAAATCGACCATATTTGCATCAACAAGACATTCAGGAGGAATATAGAGGACGTGAGAATCAAGAGAGGAGCTGATATAGCATCAGATCATCACTTCCTGGACGCCAATATGAAATTGAAACTCAAGAAGAACTGGACAATGGGGCGGACAATATCACAAAAGTTCAATACGGCCTTTCTTCAGGATACTAACAAACTCAACAAATTCAAGATAGTCCTCAGCAACAAGTTCCAGGCCTTTCATGATCTACTCAATGGAGAAGGAACTACTGTGGAGAGCAACTGGAAGGGGATCAAAGAGGCAATCACTTCAACATGTCATGAGATCCTGGGTCACAAGAAGCATCATCACAAGGAATGGATCACTGTTGATACATTGGATAAGATTCAAGAAAGAAGGAACAAGAAGGCAGCAATCAATACCAGTCGAACAAGAGCAGAAAAAGCCAAAGCACAGAAGTAAACAAACAAGTGAAGAGGAGTATCAGAATCGACAAACGTAAATATGTGGAAGATTTAGCAACGACGGCGGAAAAGGCTGCAAGAGAAGGGAACATGAAACAACTGTATGACATAACAAAGAAACTCTCTGGAAATCGTCGCAAACCAGAACGACCAGTGAAAAGCAAGGAAGGCGAGGTAATCACCAACATTGAAGAGCAACAAAACAGGTGGGTAGAACACTTCAAAGAACTCTTGAATCGACCAGCTCCACTGAAACCACCCAACATCGAGGCAGCACTCACGGACCTCACAATCAACGTTGGCCCACCAACAATTGAAGAAATCAGCATGGCTATCAGACAACTCAAGAGTGGCAAAGCAGCAGGAACAGACAACATTCCAGCAGAGGCACTATAAGCAGACGTAGCGGCAACTGCAAGGATACTCCACATTCTCTTCAATAAGATTTGGGATGAGGAACAAGTACCAAAAGACTGGAAAGAAGGACTTCTGATCAAAATACGGAAGAAAAGCGATCTCAGCAACTGTAATAACTACAGGGGCATCACTCTTCTCTCAATACCGGGAAAATTCTTCAACAGAGTATTGTTAAACAGGATGAAGGACTGCGTAGACGCCCAACTTCGTGACCAACAGGCAGGATTCCGTAAGGATAGATCGTGTACAGACCAAATCGCAACTCTACGGATCATTGTGGAACAATCAATTGAATGGAATTCATCACTCTACATCAACTTCATTGACTACGAAAAGGCATTTGATAGCACGGACAGAACAACACTATGGAAACTTCTTCGACACTACGGCGTGCCTCAGAAGATAGTCAATATCATACAGAATTCATATGATGGATTACACTGCAAAATCGTGCATGGAGGACAGTTGACAAAGTCGTTCGAAGTGAAGACCGGTGTTAGGCAAGGTTGCTTACTCTCACCCTTTCTCTTTCTCCTGGTGATCGACTGGATCATGAAGACGTCAACATCTGAAGGGAAGCACGGGATACAATGGACATCTAGGATGCAGTTGGACGATCTGGACTTCGCAGATGATCTGGCCCTTCTATCCCAAACGCAACAACAAATGCAGGAGAAGACGAACAGTGTAGCAACAGCCTCAGCAGCGGTAGGGCTCAATATACACAAAGGGAAGAGCAAGGTTCTCCGATACAACACAGCATGCACCAATCCAATCACAATTGACGGAGAAGATTTGGAAGATGTAAAAACCTTTACATATTTGGGCAGCATCATTGATGAACATGGTGGATCTGATGCAGATGTGAAGGCGCGGATCGGCAAAGCAAGAGCAGCATATTGACAACTGAGAAACGTCTGGAACTCAAAGCAACTGTCAACCAACACCAAGGTCAAAATTTTCAATACAAATGTCGAGACAGTTCTACTGTATGGGGCGGAAACCTGGAGAACTAGGAAAGCCATCATCCAGAAGATACAGGTGTTTATTAACAGTTGTCTATGCAAAATACTTCAGATCCGTTGGCCGGACACTATTAGCAACAACGTACTGTGGGAGAGAACAAACCAGATCCCAGCGGAGGAAGAAATCAGAAAGAAGCGCTCGAAGTGGATAAGACACACATTGAGGAAAGCACCCAACTGCGCCACAAGACAAGACCTCACATGGAATTTTGAAGGCCAAAGGAAAAAAGGAAGACCAAAGAACACATTACGCCGAGAAATGGAAATAGACATGAAAAAGATGAACAAGAATTGGATGGAATTAGAAAAGGAGGCCCGGGACAGAGTGGGTTGGAGAATGCTTGTCGGCGTCCTATGCTCCATTGGGAGTAACAGGCGTAAGTAAGTAAGTAAGTAAGTAAATGTTATAAACCAGACAAAACATAACGTGAGTCAAACAGTCACATTATTCCCGTTACTTCTACGATGTCAATCAATCTAATCTTAACGGTTCATATCGCACATCTCAATGTATTTCGACCTAAGAACTACATCAACCAAACTTTAAGCTTTATGAGTGTGATTCGTTCATATACATGTCAGCAATCGATTTTGGATTTAACCATTATTTATGGTTTGAAGAAACAAATAACCAAAATGGTAGACCTGAATACAAACAAAAACCACAAAGACATACTAATATAGTTATGGAGGAACGTATGAATGCTCATATGTTGATATTCACTATTAAACATCAACATAAAAAAATATAACAGCAATAAGAATATAATCATAAAATAATTAGGATCTATACTAAAATACTCACCATCTCTAATCAATAAGCTGATTAATTATGCTGATTTGAAGGTTCTTTACAGAATTTATGAAAACTTCCCAAGATTTCTTCGTATTCAACTAATTAAAACTGAAATAACTTGTTCTATTAACGAAAGGAGGCATGAGATTTGCGTTCAGAGGAAGTCACAATTACCAATGAATTCATTGTAGTCCTACTCTATAGTCATTATTGCTATTAATTATTCATTTCACTGTATTCGAATTTGAAAATCTCGCATTTTCCATATCCATATAATTTTATAAACAGTTGAATCTGACATTAATCATTGAAGAATTATTACTAAATTCACGGTTAAAGCATTGACTTAATAATATTTCTAACAATTGTGAAAACTGCTCAGTAGACTTCTCATTAAAAATGCACTCCAGATATGCAACAAACTCAAAATTTCAACAGGATAGCATAATGTTCAGTGACCGAATTTCATATGTCCAGTGTTAAGCGGTATAACACATGGAAACCGTTGTCATTTCCAAAAATGTGACGATTTATAGTAGTGCAGCACTCACGTTAACTATTATTGATTATTTACAACAATATATTTCACTACAATCACCACATATCCATAACATATCAATCTCCAATGGAATCCGAGCCGAAAACTCACAGGCATCCTACTAACTACTTCTTCATTCATTTCATTGATGTCTGATTGAATGTTAAACGATTGCCGATCGTCCCAACAAATGTTCTAGTCATACAAATGGTTAATTCCATGACACTCAACACTAACCAGATTAAATTGGACAAGTCTAACGTCACTTTTCTTCCCAATAACTTACTCAGCATAACACAAGGTAAACATGTCATACTACAACACTCCATTTTTTGTCGTTGTTGATGTTGATGATAGTGATGGTGGTGGTAGTGGTGGTGACGGTGGAGGTGATTTCAACCGAAGCGAAAGTGATGTGCATCTGACAACATGGTGAATAACTGCATAGACTATGACTGGCATCAGAACAAGAAGCCAGTGTCCGAATCTTCAATTAAATGACTCTATATAGGAAATGTGTTCAACTACGATGTAGGTCGGCCTCATTTAACTGGAAGGAACTATGCATAGTTATAATATTCGAAAGTATTTGAATTACCGAATGAACTAAGAATCCCTGAAATAACAATCGAATCAAGAAGTACTAGACAAGCACGAACGAATGTATTGTATTTAGAATTCGAAATCAAAAATTCAACAAGTACAAAAGAATCATTGGTTAATTCAAACACCACAATAGTCCAAAATGTGAACATCTCTGGAAACACGTGGTGTTCGGACATAGAATATTACAGATAAACTGCACATATGGAGATGGAGTAAAGTAATGCGACATAAGAAATGCTTGTTGAGACCATCGTCCATAATCTATTGGAATTTCTCACTCTTCTATTCCATCTAAAAACCTACTACGAAATGAGAACCTGAAAGTGGATTACATGCACCGGTCAATATTCCACACAATCATCATTCACATTTCCCAACTCATAATAACATAGCTGATTATTACAGATTAGCACAGACAAAACGTGTTTGTCACAGCAACCAGAGTTACGAATCCGTCTGTGATGTACAATCTCTCCAGGTTTTCTTCATATCGATTGCATATAATGTTATTGTCTGTAAACATCTGCTGTCGTTATGACTAGACTCAGAATCGTTCGTAAACCGATATATATGCTCGTTCACAAAACAACAACAAATTTAACGAAGCATAGTGAAATTGAAGAGTTTGCAGTGAGATAAACGAGACTCGGTGCGGTCACAAATGGCAACTATTTCGAATTGTTTTTTTTAATGATATGGTCAATACTAGTTTTTTCAACGTTTCTAATGTTTTCATGAATAACTCTGTCAGTCTTTTTAGCTTATGATCCTTGTTACTAAAGTATTTCTTGGTTCTGCTTTTTATCCTAATTTAAATTATAACAATCTGTGGTTGGTTAACAATGAGAACTGTAGTATATGCCCTATTTTACATTAACCATCTGGATAGATCTATATCTTAATAATGGATTATGTTCAGTCCTAGGTAACAAGGCAATCGATCTCGCTCACTTCCATACCGATTACGTTAACAACAATGAATTCAAGTTTTGATGAGTATTATTCATTGGTGAAAATGTAATCATTGTAACTAGATAGTCTATTAAATGACGTTGTATAGTTTTAAAATTATGGGTGATATCTTCATGTTTCAGTGAGATCAATGATGCACTGTTTTATGTTGACTTAACTTATGTGTTTAAGATACAAATATCTACGCCTTTTGGTCGTCACTGCTAGTCAGTATAATTTACTGTCTACGATTCAGAAACACAGGTACTTGACAATAATTAATTCAAAAAGTTGATAAAGTAATATATGGTAATTTCTGTCCATTTAATGGAATACCATTTCTAAGTACAGATATTTTATACACTGTAGTGTCGTAAAGGTGTGTAGTGACCTACTTTTACCAAGAGAACGCGATTTATTTAATTGAAACAATTAGTATTATAACCAATCGTACCAGTGATTGTTTTACTGCGCTCGTTTGCATAACTGTGCTAAAGACAGCCATATTCCTCCTCCATTACTCTCCATTATCTTTTGATTGTGACCTTGAACGATTTCGGTTACGCCCGGCAACCACGCATGTACTCCTTTGGCACGATCTCGGTATCCTTTCGATACCACGAGATCGCCAACAAATACATCTCGACTACAGCCATCAACTCCTTTATGATATTTGGCTTACGGGGGATTTTATCGGTTAACTGGCACGTAGTCTTCTTGTAGTGGTATTCATAGTCAATCGCGTCTGGAAACCACGCTACAGGTGCTTATCGAACCGGAGTACTCATACCAGTAAGTTTCAAATTCAGTTGAATGGTCTTGAGAAAGCCTTAAAGGCTATATCCTATGTGGATGAACGGCTTGATTTATATGGTGTAAATGGTTCATCTGTAAACTATCAAAGCCGAAAGTTCCCCGTACACAGAAAAATTTTGTTAGTCCTGTTCCAAAACTCATAATTTGAGGTCCCTAAACTTCATTGTTAATGTTGTTTTCCCTCATCAATGTTGTTTTTCTGGCCAATACAGCGTTTTGATACTCAGATTGTATTTGTTGTACAATCGTTAGATCAGAATTCTCAGATGGGTAATTGTCTATAAAGTAATCACTAATTTCGTAATAGATTTTCGTGGGATATCAAATATAAGTGTAACAAACGGAATTAACCAAAGACAACGTGGAACAATAATTGATCGACGGTGTTTGGTTGGAAATCGTTTTAAACTAGAAATTAAACGAAGTTGGAAATTTCACACTATTGGATTTATCAGTGTGTGTATTACCGATGAGTTTTATACTGACGTAAAAGAACCATGTTTAACAGTATATCCTGATTTTCAGTAATTGGTCAATTGACATCAACCTAGAGTCGATGAGACAACCATGATCACTGGTTTGAGACGTTGTGTGACATGGCTCAGACTAGATTACCACGCAGTGCATTCGTTTATTGCCTTCGTTTAAATCTCGATTTCTATTATTCTTTCTTAAATACCTTCCTACTCTGTCTTCTCAAACTAGATTCTCTAATGTTTCCTGTTGTCCATTATCATTGCTACCACGATTTTTTCGACTCCCTTACTACTTTTTTGGTTTATTTCTCCTTGCTGTGTGAATGCAGTATGGTAATTTGAGCTAGCTCAAATTTGTCCCGAACCGTGAGCTGATTATAACTAGATGAAATCAGCTTATGGTGTAAATCACGCTTAAAATATACAAATATCTCTGTAAAACTTTATATATATATATATATATATATATATATATATATATATATATATATATATATATAGAGAGAGAGAGAGAGAGAGAGAGAGAGAGTCAAGAAATATAAAATGTTATGCTTTATTCGAATTATACACAAATTACCTTCAATGATTTAAGTAGTATGCTGATATCACCATATGTTTAATACAGCTGTAACATAAGGTTTGCTTATGCACCAGGTGTTCCACATATGTTCAAACTGAACTAAAAATTGAACTATTTTCTTCATTTCTTCTATTTTTTTCTTAGTTGTTGTTACAATCTAGTAAAATAAAAAAATTATTCTAGTCACAGTAAAGAACAACTCAAACTAACAGTGACCACATGTTTAATTGAGAATAAGTTACTATAAAATCTTATATAACATATTTATTATTCTTGTACTATCAAAATCACCATTCTCAACATCAAAATCTGTGATATTGCGCAATTTACGTACATAGCTTTTCTACTCATAAGATGACTGAAACTTAAGAAGAATGTTATGGAAATTCATGAAAAATGGAGGCATATCTATGGAAATAACAGTGGAGAAGACAACTGTTTTCAAATGGATCATGTATTTCAGTGGAGGTCATAAAAACTGAAAGGAAAAATGTAGGTTCAATACGATCATTAACCTTCTGTATAGATTGAAGCACTGAACGTTTACTGTTTCTTGTTCTTTTTTAGCCTCAATTCGTTATCCGGATAATTGCTGAAGAACTGGATTTGAAAAAAATGTTTATGTACACAACTCTAGTAAAACAATTGGACTTGATAAAATGGTACGACAACGAGGCAGCTGAATAACTGTAAGTCTAGGAAAGCATTAGATGTTGTTAACAAAAATAAGAAAGATAAGCAAATCTAATGCTGATGATGAGTATTTTGAAGGATATCAAACTGATGTACCTTGCATTCACTAAAATAAAGTTCTGACAGCTTCAGCTCACGTACTTATTAATAGTTTGTTTTTACAAGCATGAAAGCTTTTAAGATAGAAAGATTAATCGTCTAAATCATATTTGCGGTCATTCAACTAGATAATCAGAGTAACAATCTGACGTTGAGACTGGTTCTGTAGATTACGTAATCATGTATACATATATGTACTTTGTAAATATTAACCGGATTGTATGGACGAATTTAAGATCAATAAACAGATACCTAGAAAACTGATGAGAACCTAGTTATTCAAATCTACAATGCCTATGGCTGTATTCAGAGATAATTCTTCTCTGATGGGTTGTGTTATAGAATCAAGCAATTGTTATTAGAATTCGTTCGGTAAGATTTACTTATAATTAGTAATGATAGTAGTATTAATAATAACAGTAAGGGCTTAATAAGTACCGCCCCCCCTTAGGACTGTAGTGTTGAATGGAATAGGTAGTCATTTCAGGGAATTTGTGATACCAATTTATGTACCAAAGGACCATAACTCAAGAATTCACTACACGTCATGCTCATCATATAAGCTATTGAGAAACGAAGAATGAAGGCAATTTATATCGTACAAATGTTACTACTTACGAGTAGTAATATAATGATCACAAAATATTCTAGAGTAATCACATTGATGACATTCGATCGATCGAAGCAATTTCATATAGACTTCATAACGGATGACAATATAACATACACCTATCTCTGTCAAATACATAGGTCTTGCCTACTTTTCTATGTTTGCGTAGGACAGTTTCTTAGGAAAAAAGGGACTGAAAGTATAACATTAATAGTCAATAAGACGTCGAAGAACAGCTTCATTCAATGCCGAAAAATCTATTACAGTAAAAAATTCTCAGCACCGGTTATGCAGTGCTGCAAAAAATTCTCTTTAACATACATTTGAATTGCAATTCTTCAAAAATATACTTTATGAGTTACACAAAGTTAATATCTTCCACTCACCCTCATATCTGAAATTTTTCTACTCGTTTAACTGATATACTAATTCTTTCAATCCAACATGTTGCAGACTTACGAATTCCTATCTATTCACCTCTCTTTTCCCAGAAGATAGACAAAGAGGAATATATCTCAAGATCTATAGCGTTTTTACTTAAGTTTTTATTAATTATTGTCACAATAATTGGGAAATCCTTTATAGTAATAGCATGTTATTGGAAACAATTAGTATTTATAATTATCTATTTGAAAAAATCCGGAAATACTAAAGTTAACTGCAATATATGCACATTTGAAAAATGGGCCACTCAAACGTTAGATAAGGCCAACTTGATCTACTCATATTCCGTAAAAATAAATTGATATATGAATACAGTACGCTGTTGGAAGAATTGTCTTGATGACCAATAGGATTGAAGCACTAATAAGGACTAGATAAGTTTGTATTAATTACACCTTGATAGTGTTTCGATTCCACATAATTCAATGTTCAACTACTAAGAATTCTACATACAATGCAACTAACAACACAGATGTTAGTCTTAGTTCTAAATACTTATAATTGTAAAAGTAGGATATATCATCTGTTTTCGTCCGAATGATAATCCACCTGACTATTACCACGCATTACATCTTGCTTTTTACGAAGATATATATCTCAATTAACGGTTCACTCCAAGAAGTCCGTTTGGACAGGATCAAAATAAATTCTTCTTTTTCACATATATATCAATGACCGACAGATGTCGATTTTGTGAAACCTTGATGTGGTGAATTGGTAAACAATTCTCTCTTATTTTAAGATAAACAAAAGCCCAACAACAGACCATTTGGTCAATTTACAATATGAGCTGTTTTACGTTGAAAAATTTAGTTTGATTTCTAATCAACAACAGCAGCAGCAGCGGAATTTTAGATAACAGACGGACTCGAATACACTCGATACATGGTGAACATATGTGAAACACCTGGTTTACTTATATATATATATATATATATATATATATATATATATATATATATATATATATATATATATATGGCGTTACAGGTGCATTGAAGTAGATAACATATGGTGGCTGAATATAATGTACTTTGAATGATGAATACAAATATAAACGCCGTAGGTGTCACTCGTTTAATGGCATAAACATAAATATAAAGACCTATTTATCATTTCTAATATTTAAAAAATAATTGTTTAAATACATCGAGTGAAGACATCAAATTGTTAATTGACATAATTCTGTGGTGAGTCTATATAAAAAACGTCATCCAATACTACAGAGAATACTCGAAAGTTCAATTTGTGACCATATATATTAGATATTTCGGTGTAATATTATAAATATTTCCACTATCGTTTAAAAGTTAAGCTATGGATTCAAACCATGATATTTGATTAATCTCTTATTACTAAGAAGTTGAATCCATTTTTTTATAAACATGATCATCAAAATAGAGTGGTGTTGATCGGTAATGATAACAGATGGAGTAGAATTAGAAATCAAGAAGTATATTACAACTGTTTAATTTTAAACTGAAGATGAGAACTATCAAACAAATGTCAAGTGACCCTCAACTTCTACTTTTTCTGATATTTTGCAGCTTCCTTCAAATTATGATCAAAACATGCTTAAAACGTAAAAAACAGTTACATTTAACTCAAAAAATAGTTCGACATACAGTTAGACTTATTGAATAATAAGTACCATGATTTTCATGTAAAGAATAAACTTGCTAGTTATGATCATTTGATTATTAATTATAATTAACCAAACTACAGTTAGAAATGTCATCATTCGTTATCTAATCGACAACCACAAAGACTGATTAACTCATAAACACAAACAAGGTCCTAGAATTCTACTTTAATCAAAGACAAATGTGATTTGTGTTTTATCACTTGCCTCTGTTTACCTCCACGACAAGAGACAGTGGTTCAATCACTAGTGTATTGCTCGTTCACAAAACTTATCGTCTATTCATTTGTTCCATCTCGATGAAGATTATATCCGAGTAAAACAACAGAGTATTGGTCCGTCCAGTCAACGCACCCTCATTTTATCTCACTGCAAACTCTTCAATTTCACTATGCTTCGTTAAATTTGTTGTTGTTTTGTGAACGAGCATATATATCGGTTTACGAACGATTCTGAGTCTAGTCATAACGACAGCAGATGTTTACAGACAATAACATTATATGCAATCGATATGAAGAAAACCTGGAGAGATTGTACATCACAGACGGATTCGTAACTCTGGTTGCTGTGACAAACACGTTTTGTCTGTGCTAATCTGTAATAATCAGCTATGTTATTATGAGTTGGGAAATGTGAATGATGATTGTGTGGAATATTGACCGGTGCATGTAATCCACTTTCAGGTTCTCATTTCGTAGTAGGTTTTTAGATGGAATAGAAGAGTGAGAAATTCCAATAGATTATGGACGATGGTCTCAACAAGCATTTCTTATGTCGCATTACTTTACTCCATCTCCATATGTGCAGTTTATCTGTAATATTCTATGTCCGAACACCACGTGTTTCCAGAGATGTTCACATTTTGGACTATTGTGGTGTTTGAATTAACCAATGATTCTTTTGTACTTGTTGAATTTTTGATTTCGAATTCTAAATACAATACATTCGTTCGTGCTTGTCTAGTACTTCTTGATTCGATTGTTATTTCAGGGATTCTTAGTTCATTCGGTAATTCAAATACTTTCGAATATTATAACTATGCATAGTTCCTTCCAGTTAAATGAGGCCGACCTACATCGTAGTTGAACACATTTCCTATATAGAGTCATTTAATTGAAGATTCGGACACTGGCTTCTTGTTCTGATGCCAGTCATAGTCTATGCAGTTATTCACCATGTTGTCAGATGCACATCACTTTCGCTTCGGTTGAAATCACCTCCACCGTCACCACCACTACCACCACCATCACTATCATCAACATCAACAACGACAAAAAATGGAGTGTTGTAGTATGACATGTTTACTTTGTGTTATGCTGAGTAAGTTATTGGGAAGAAAAGTGACGTTAGACTTGTCCAATTTAATCTGGTTAGTGTTGAGTGTCATGGAATTGACCATTTGTATGACTAGAACATTTGTTGGGACGATCGGCAATCGTTTCACATTCAATCAGACATCAATGAAATGAATGAATAAGTAGTTAGTAGAATGCCTGTGAGTTTTCGGCTCGGATTCCATTGGAGATTGATATGTTATGGATATGTGGTGATTGTAGTGCTATATATTGTTGTAAATAATCAATAATAGTTAACGTGAGTGCTGCACTACTATAAATCGTCACATTTTTGGAAATGACAACGGTTTCCATGTGTTATACCGCTTAACACTGGACATATGAAATTCGGTCACTGAACATTATGCTATCCTGTTGAAATTTTGAGTTTGTTGCATATCTGGAGTGCATTTTTAATGAGAAGTCTACTGAGCAGTTTTCACAATTGTTAGAAATATTATTAAGTCAATGCTTTAACCGTGAATTTAGTAATAATTCTTCAATGATTAATGTCAGATTCAACTGTTTATAAAACTATATGGATATGGAAAATGCGAGATTTTCAAATTCGAATACAGTGAAATGAATAATTAATAGCAATAATAACTATAGAGTAGGATTACAATGAATTCATTGGTAATTGTGACTTCCTCTGAACGCAAATCTCATGCCTCTTTTCGTTAATAGAACAAGTTATTTCAGTTTTAATTAGTTGAATACGAAGAAATCTTAGGAAGTTTTCATAAATTCTGTAAAGAACCTTCAAATCAGCATAATTAATCAGAGTATTGATTAGAGATGGTCAATGTTCCCGTATAGATCGCCTGACTTCCCTCTTTCGCTAATCGTAGTAGTGTTGAAAACAAGAGTTGGCTCAGTCAGTCAGTAACAACGTAGAACTACGTACGTACGTACATCAGTTCGAGTTGCCACACCACATTAGCACAGAGATGCCGTGGTCGATTCAAATCCCGTAGTGGTAGAGGTAATAAGAGTATAAGCAGTAATCGGAAAGATTAGGGTTTGGAGATGTTATTTAAAGAGTATAATACAGTGAAATAAACTTGAGAAGAGTAAAAAAGAGGCAAGGGGGAATCAGGAGATCAAAATTTGGAAGAACACAAAGCGTGGATGCACCTGCGCCATTGCAAACGATTTTGAGCCCTGTCATTCAAGGTCTCTAACCATCGGTTGCTATCATCTCGCGGTCCCCAAACAGGTAGTCTACACCTATCAACATGACTCAGACCACTTGTCAGTGACTTCATGGATTTGTGCCATGTTTTGGTCTGACCGCCCCTAGCTTTCTTCCAACCTACTCCTATACCACTGAACATCGCACGTCGAGGCAGTCGGTGGTTGGGCATACGTAACACGTGTCCCAGCCATCTCAACTGATGAAGTTTCACCACTTCATCGATTGATTTGCCATCCTTACCTAGTACCCATTTCCTAACAACTGTGTTACTTACTCGATGATCCCATGATATACGAGCAATGTTTCGAAGACACCTATGATCGAATACTAGTAACCTACGAATATCCTCTACTCTTACCGGCCATGTTTCACTGCCATAAAGTAGGACGGGACGTACTGCTGCGCAGTAAACACGTCCTTTGGTTGATAGACGGATATCTCGCTTACGCCATAAATGACGCAAGTTGGCAAAAGCTAGTCGAGCCTTCTGTATCCGTGCTGAGATTTTGTCACACACCAGACCACAAGGGCTGATGAGACTTCCAAGATAAGTGAAGCGGTCAACACACTCTATTACTTCACTCCCTATCACTAGTTCGGGCGTCGATGTAACCCAATCCTGAAGCAACATTTTGCATTTCGAGGGAGAGAATCGCATCCCGAACATGCTTGCATTGTTGCTTAGAGTGGTCAGAAGACTCTGCATTTTGTCAGCGTCTTCGCCAAATAAAACTATGTCATCAGCATATTCTAAGTCAACAAGTGAACCTCCCGGTAGAAGTTTAACCCCTGGAAAGTCAGATGAGGAAAGTGTCATCTCTAAAAGTACGTCGACCACAAAGTTGAACAAGAATGGAGAGAGTGGACAGCCCTGACGAACACCACTTGAGGTAATCAATTCTGATGACAGTTCGCCATAAGCTCTCACTCTACCAGTTGTGTTCGAGTAGAGAGCCTGAATAAGGTTAATGTACTTCTTCGGTACTCCTTTCAGTGACAAACACTGCCATAGAACCTTACGATCAACAGAGTTGAATGCCGCCTTAAGGTCGAGAAATACTACCATTGTGGGGCGTCTAAACAAGTGTCTGTGTTCTAGAACCTGACGTAGTGTGAATATTTGGTCTATACAACCACGTCCAGGTCGAAAACCAGCCTGATTTTCTCTAGTCTGTTCTTCACGAGCTTTGGTTAGGCGTCGAAGTATTATTGAAGCTAATATTTTAGACACTATATTAGTCAAACTGATTCCTCTGTGATTGTCACAAGAGGACTTTTGTCCTTTCTTATAGACTGGCACAATCAGTGATTGAGACCAGTCAGATGGGATTACGTCCAGTTCCCAAATTCTACCTAAGACCTCGGTTAATCTCATTGCTAATACTGGACCACCATCCTTAAAAATCTCAGGAGTAAACCTGTCAGGGCCTGCTGCTCTCCCTCGTTTCAGATTTCCTATGGCTTTTTCAACTTCGTTAAGAGACGGAGGACCTACATTAACTTGCCATTCAGGTTGACTGGAGATCGTGGGAAACCGAAGTGTGGCTGAAGGCCAGTTGAACTGATCCCTGAAGTGTTCTGCCCATCGATCCAATCTCCTGGATTGAGAGTGTATAATATGTTCATCTTTCTCTGAGATTGTTTCGCTAACGGTCGGGTTCCTAATTCCGGTTTCCTTAACGAGTCTGAACAATTGTCTGCTATTACCTATTGCCGCTACCTTCTCCATCTCTCTTGCTTTCGCTACCCACCACTGTTCGCGATCGTTGCGTAGACTTCTTGTCAGCTTGCGCTTAAGCTGACTCCGCTCTTCACTATGTTCAGAGCCAGGTGGAATGAGTTTCCGAGCATCTGTCAGTGCGATAGATGCTGCTGAGATCCAGTGTTGCTCCCTAACCTTCTGGTTTACCTTACTAGCAGATATCACTGCTGTTTCCACAGCTTTTCGGATATCATTCCATGCTGCATCGGGGTGGGCATCACATACATGGCTGCCTAACTGTTTTCCTAGTTGTTCCTGAAATATACTCTTAGCTTGACTATCATTAAGTAGACCTCTAAGAGGTTTCCTTGCAGCGTCTTTCCTACGTCCAGTAAGACGCAAGCAAATACGCGCTCGCACTAGAGCATGATCTGAATCTAAGCATGTGCTCCACAATGAGCGACAGTCTTCTATCGAGCCCCTCCATCGGTGGCTGATAGCGATGTGATCTATTTGGGTCCAACGTTGGGACGAATTAGGGGGTCTCCACGTTGAAAGATGTTTTTCCTTATGCTTAAAGTTAGTATTTGCAAGGAACAGGCGATTATCTGAGCATAGCTGCAACAGACGGTTGCCATTATCTGTTCTTTGAGCCACGACACCATAAGATCCACCTAGGTGTCTTTCCCTATCGCTTAGTTTACCTACTTGAGCATTAAAGTCACCGGCCACTATTACTACATCATAGCGCCTAGCTTTTCGGAGAAGGTCGGAAAGCATTCTGTAAAACTCATCTTTTACATCATCTGAGCTGCAGTTAGTGGGAGAATAGGCAGAAACGACGAAGAGGCAACGACGGGTGTCCCTATCTTTCCGGATTCTTACTGTTCCGTTCAGTCGGACAGCGCACAAACGGCTGCCTACTGGGATCCACTCTAAGAGAGCTAATTCTGCCCTAGGGCTCAATGCTATACCTACGTCGGCGAGTCCACGGGAAGCAGAATCAGGGCTTCCAGATACACGAAGCGTAAATCGAGTCGGTTCTTTATTTTGGCATGGTGAAGTCAAATGAATGACGCTACTCGGATCTTGTATGCGCGTTTCGGAGACGCAGCACACATCGATGGCGCGAGATTCTCAAGTCCTAGCTAAGGAAGCCTGCTGTCCTATTTGGCACAGTGTTCGGACGTTAAAAGCTCCTACGTGTAGTTTAGAGCGTGGTTTCAGGAGACCAGGAATCGAGTTCCACGTACTCGAATCGTTTGCCCTAGCGGTGCGATGTGATAAAGAGACATGAGGAGGGTTAGTCTTGGAGATAAGAGAGGTATTAGGAGGTGTACGAAGGATTTGAATGTGACCAACTTGGTCTCGTGTGCTGTTACGGGCATGAGGGCTGATGTCACTTCCCGGCTGCCCACACCGTGGAAGGGTATTTCTTGAGGAACCTGAAAAGGAAATTGGATTAGTGTTGGTCTTGACGACCTGGGAGCGTGACCGCAGAGCCCAAGGGACAATTGCTTGAGGCCGGTCGCGCACGGCCTTTTTGTGGAAGGATTTTGACGTGTTAGCTCCATTCTTCAAAGGGCCTTATCGCCGGAGACGAAAATCCGTGAGGTAAGGTGAGGTGTGACATTGTTAGGGTCGACCTTTTCTAACCCCACCCCTCCTTGTGGGAAGGCAGCATCGCTGTCATGCTGGTTGTCTGAGGGAAACACCTTACTGCTGTCACACCTCTCTACAGTCAGCAGTACGACTTCGCACTCAGACCTTGAGTTGCTGCTTTTAGTCTTATCGTTCACCAATCGACCTGCCTGGCATGGTAGAACCTACAGGAACATATGTTCCAGCCAATATAGCTCGGTTGGGTCATCACGATAGGCAAGCCCGACCACCGCGTCAAGGTAGCAGCTTCGGTCCTGAGGACAGAAGGTTGGCTACTTTCAATCTATTTCCACGGTATTAGACGAACTGATATTTTCATGGGATGATTTCGTATGTGTGAATCATAGTTTTCCTGAATAGAAAACTGTCTTAATTGTTGAATTGAAATGATTATCAATTCGGAAATTTGATGAACAATAAATTACATTTTCATACAAATATATTTATTTGCTAAAGAATTTCTATAATTCTATCTCCAACCTCCTTTCATATTCTTATCTATGGAGCAATGTGTATAGCTATTTTCAGCCAAGTTGTCCTGATGAATTTATGTATTTCCTCAACACATTTATCACTGCACATATCAAAATTTCTAGAGACATAAAGTGTGAATAAGATTTCTTTTCTCGTATAATATAACCGAACTATAGAGTATGATTAGCTAGCCATTCCATCTTTATTTTTCTTAAATGGACTTTTTGGTGGATCCATCACTCCTATTCGTCAGAAGCACTTCGGGGAATGAGAAAGAATGACCTAGTTCATGTTCTTACATGAATAGTTGTGGTTGGTCTCAGCAATTGAAAGAATGCAGGATGTTAAATAAGTCAACATTCTTGTCGTAATGGACACATATGTAGTCCATATATCTATTGTTCAAGTTGCTTTTTAATTATCAAACTGCACTGATTGTTGTTTCGAAGCGTACACATCAAATAGTCTACTAATAGTGGACCCAACAGAAATCCCATTGCTATTCCATCTCTTTATGTTTATATTTCTTTATCGGAATTGAACTTTTTTTTGAAGATACAAGTGATTAGTTGGTAAATCGATATCTATGTTGCTTAATCAACTAATAAAAGTTCAAAAAGACCTCATTTAGGACATTTTTATTCAATTCCATACAAAATGTGACTTCATTCATTTTTAAATAAAGGCTAAGCCATAAGTAACTTGTTATTATCGTCCTCAAAATTAATTCTAACCAGATTATAAATTGTGTCTATACTTACAAAAATTGACTTAAATTACTTTTCTGCTTCTCATCCTATTGCAGGTTGACATACGCCGTAGCGATATATTTAGACTAATATACGAAATGGTTAATGCATGTAAGGTAATTAATCTAGTCGCCATGACAACGAATATTTGACTTATATAAATGTATTTTCCATAAGCCAATGGACATTTTATGTTAAACAGCCAATAGAAAGTAAGCAATAATCGACCGAGTTTTAAATCAAATTTTGATTGGTTTTAGGTTTTCAATAAATTCGGAAGGATTGCTAGGATAAGCTAAAGTATGACACGTACAGGTTGTCGTTCTCCTGTGTCTCGTTTGCCTAGGCATCGCAAACATACGAATAGCGTCAAATTCGATACACCACCAACTGAAATGAAAAGATGTTTGGTCAAACTGAAAAGAATGGTGCCAACTATTGAACGAAATAAGAAAGTTAATCAGCTGGAATTATTGCAACATGTTATTGATTACATACAAGACTTGGAAAAAACCCTTCAATATCCTGAGGATATATTAACATCCGTCAACGTATCTAAATGTTCGAGTCCTAAGGAAAAGTAAGTCTAGTTCTATTTTTTATTAAAAATATCAATGTTCTCGAAGACTTATTACGCAACAGAATGCTCGACGTAGTCAAAAATTCTTATGGAGTGAATATAATGTACTGTAATAACTAAGACGAGATTCCGGTAACTTCCAAGTCTTTCAGTAGGCACTAACTACACCGTTGAAACTAAGAAGTTAGAATTTCATTGTAGTTGGTGGATATTCGTACGTTTAGGCCGCTCAAAGTTTGAAGTTGACCAAGTTCATTTGAATGTCCGGTACTTGTTTATATCCAACGTTGGGTTATGAACATATCCAGATTCATTAAAATGTAGATAAAATGTTCCGAGATAATGCTCTTGCAAATTAATTCCTAATCTAATTAAACGAACTGTAGCAAAAAAGGATGCCTATTACAACATGTAATAACCTAACAAAATTCTATTACTGCTACTAGTTCCTGTGTTACAACTGCGAAACAAATTGCTATATAGTACTTGTACAACGGGGAAAGACTGAGGTTAGATGCAGTGAGGAATGCAGGACTGTAAATAATGTATCTTTGTATCATACGGATTTGCCACAAGTATTAAAAAACTACCTGCTTCGGTTTGGGCGCCCGAGCAGTATCACAGCCCACACAAATTAAGTGACTTACGTGGTGCATATGTATACGATACCCTCTTGTACCAATATTTATGTTCAAATAAATCGAAAATAATTAGGTGTATATTTTAAACATTCGTCAATATATGAAGTTGGATGTATTGGATTGGTTGTAGTCAACACTACTTCGTCTAATTTAGCATAGATATATAACGTGCGGATTTTACGATGCAAAATTTGACCTATTAATGGTTATGACACGAAACTTCGGTGTAATTCAGTCGATTGAGACCTGAGACACGTTATATACACTCAACTAATCTCTTACTTGATGCTCAATCCTGATTGGAGTTGGTCAAAGGATTGTTAGAAGGTTAAGCTAAGATGTTTGGTGATTGACTATTGGACTTGGTCATGTTAGTGGATTCTGATTTAGACCGATTCTGATTTCCTAGATAGATAACTCAGTGACTGCAAGCAACCCATGTTGACATTATTTCGGAAATTGTCATGCACAGAATCATTCACTCCTTACATTTATTTAGCCCACGTTTCCCAGCAGTCCTCCATATCCTTTATCCTGTCTGTAATATTCTTAGTATTAGGTCTTTCCCTATGAGCAACGATTATTCAGACTCGGTAGTCGTTTTGTTTGTTTCTCTTACTGATTCGATATATCTGGATATGCTAACGCACATTTATCTTAGATTCCATGTCGACTGAGTGTGACTCATTGACTAAGTAGTCGTACTCCATCATGTCATTTTCACGCTGATGACAATTCAAACTCGATTTCTCACCGATCCCAAGTCATTCAATCACCGAACAGATTTTTTTCTACAGTTTTTATAAGCTGAATGCTTGTTGGCATCCCTTAATTCTCGCTTTATATAGCGTTTTCCAATTTTGAAATAGTTTCCGTAGTTATTTTAAATATTTGTCCTGATAAATTTTTACATGGATTTTTTCTAGGCTTAAAATAATTACCATTTATCTTCAAAAATAATTAACTCATTTATCCAGTTAAATTCTTTTGGGAATGACCTTGTAGATTCATGTATTCCCTTATGTACCAAGGTGTTACTAAATTTTACACTCGTCGTCCATATCTTGTAGTTTCATTCTTATATAAAGTAGGATTGACATGACAAACGTAAGTCATATAGTAGGGGTAGTTCCGAACGTTCTTCGCTAACTAGTAGTCTTAGGTACATTTCCCTTATATACTATTTTATGCTGAGCTATATCTGATACAGATGTATCAACTTTTCCAACGAGGTACAACATGACTTGTTTACACCATTCCACATATGACGATCTTGACCATAAAGTCTAAAGCTAGACGTAATCATTCCCGCGATATGAACTCAACTCATTTACCAATTGTACATTCATGTACTCACCTTGAAACATTTTACGTAAGCGTTGCTCAAATCGAAGTATTTCAGGTTTAAACTTTGGACGGTTTGGTTTAAAAAAGTCCCCCTTATTCTGACGGTATGAAGTGGCATACAAACATAGCATATAGTGTTCTATGCGTCAGGCTCTTGCTGAAGGCTTAGTTCGCATTAAGTGTTAACAACCATCAACTCAACTATAATCGACTGACTTTGTATCGTTTCTCGTATGCGCTATTCCATTCTCTATCATTATTATTTGTGTATTTTTTTCACTCTTTATTGGTCGACGTTAAGATGTCCATCTCAAAGTATTATTATATCTATGACACACTGTTTATGATTGACCTAAATATTTTCAACTCTGTCTACCACTTGTTTTTCTCTGATTTTACTGCTTATTTTGATCTTTTCAGTCAATCACTTGTGCATCTTTAAAAATACATATGTTTACAAAGAAAATAAAGAAACGTGGCGAAAAAGCGTCATTTTTCTTTGAAGAGAAAAAGCAGTGATATGTACAGACAAACATTAGTTACTACCAATGAGCATTATTGACATCAATTGTTATGATTTGATTTTCTCTATACATTAGTGTATATACATTTACATTTATTTATAAGTATCCACTCTCACATTGCTTAACCATTTATCTTTTTCTCAAATATTTTATTATTGTACAGAATATTTATTCCAACCAATAAATTATACTTTCCTTGCTCGAATATCAGATCACCTGTGTTCTATATGTTTGATTCTCTGTGTGGTTAACACATTACTATCACTTTATCGAAGCATTAAAATGAGACATATGTTTCTTATTTTTAAATAGTGTATTTATGTTTACTTCAACGTCTATATTTTTGCATATGCTTGGTTAGGCATTTTTCAGTGGTGTTTCTTGTCCAGAATAAATGCATGAGCAGCTGCTTCTGCAACACCTACCCACCGTTATCACATCACTACATTGTCAGGCTATTATTTAAAATTTGAGCTACATAGTTTATTAACAGATGTGTGTTTGTCATGGATATGCAGCTGCCACTGCTACTACTGCCTTATTGATTAAGTGGGCAGGGGGGAGTTTAGCACACGTGCGCTTATCCATCATCTGCTTACAATTATTATTACGATTGGGGGGAGAGCGAATAAGAAACAGAGAAAGCCACCTGTACAGTTAAATGCGTATGGAGATTAAAAACTAAATTTATTACGGCTCAGTTGCTGTATATGATACCATCGGTGGTAAAATTAAGAAACTGAGCGAGTAAAATAAGACGTAAAAGACAGTTGGTCTCTAATTCCAACATCTGCCTTATCGATAATTTGAATTCCAGCTTACCGTTTTGATTTCCTAACTTCATTGTGTGTTGGCATCAATCGATTTATCACCACAGATGTGAGTAGTAAGATTAATTTCCAAAACATGATGTCCTCAGTTTCAATTGGTAAAATGTAAATGAACTAGGCCTGAACCTGTCTTTTTTAGTTCCACGCTGGTTTACAGAGTCTTTGGGTTCGTTTAGTTGAATAATATAGACAATATATAAATACTAAATATTTTTGGCGATCAACAAAAATATACTGTCTTAGAGTGTTTGACTATTTTCATAGAATGAGACATCTAATTTCTAACAGTAGATAGATTCGTCCAAAGTTTAGTGCGCCACTTACTACGACTTCATTATACGAAGTCTTAGCGGTTTTTTGCAGGCTCATCTCTATTGCTTTGGTTGTCGATGATCGAAAAAATATTTCTAGTTGGAACGTGATTAGTTAGTTCGTTCCGCTCTTCCTAAGACAATCCACAGAATGAATAATAATAACTGAGTCGATGTTTCAGGATGATGACATCAATTTGATTGTCGTCTCTGCGCCCGAACACATGACGCCGAACCTCTGCATTACTAACACGGTGTTGCCACTGGATGTCAGCAATCCTATTATTTGCACTCATACTACTTGATCTAGTATACAAATCAAGTGTGATATGATAACAGTGTTAATAGTTTAATCAAACTTGATTTACCCTCACATTTAAAATGATGTACGACTAAGTTGCGATTTCAACTCACAAACAAGAAATTGATCAAATGTGTTTAGTGACGACCAATCTCACCAGTTATTTAGATTTGGTAAATTATCTTAACTTTGGAATTTAGCATTAGTAACCATCAAATAATTTACTGATATATTAAAAAGATCTGAACTGTTGGTGTGTTTTGGGTTCGAAGGATGATTTCGTACAAGATTCGTATCAATGCATTTTAAATGTTAAATAAACATTAGTTGAGGAGTTTGTTCAAGCCTTATTAATTAATAACTGCATAACGCGTCGTAATCACTAATGGAAAATGATTTCTTTATATAGTAATATTATAAGTTACGCTAAGAATAATAATCTTAACTGTAAATGACTCCATTCTTTTGAGAAAAATACGATGATCCTTATGACAACTAAAATATCCATTGTTGATCTAATAGAGTTCCTAGTACAATACGCTCTCATAAAGGAACCAGGAAGTGCTGAAATTTATTTATATCTTGCTGTTAGTGAAACAAAGTTGAGAAGTCAGACTAAGACGAAGCCACTTCGCAGTTGCTGTTAAATTAAAGTCATACTAAGGTGTAAACTATTAAATAGTTTGAACACACAAAAAGTTTGTTGCGATATAATACGATCACATTTGTTATCAACTTTAAAAATTAATGAAATAGGCTCTTGAAAATGAAATTGCTCGATCTTCCATCCCTAATTAGTCTCAAATAATAATGCATTTTTGGGAAGTGTATATACACTTCTACATTCTCCAATGATAAAGAAGAATTACGACTGGGGTGAATTCTCCTGATGATATAGTGTTCTTTTCGGCATGGAGTAAGCTCTAATGTTATTGTCCAAAACTACAAAGGGTATCTTTCAATCAATTCATCCACCTCAACGGCCACAGCACCATCAGAATTTCCTACATTTGAGTAAAGTACGGAACGACAGCTGAGACAGAATAATATGAATGAGTTATATTACGTGGTTTCTCATCAGCTGCTTACAACCACTGATGTGTATTAAAGTGCAACATTGAGATATGATATAATGTTGAACAATAAACATTGATAATAAAAGGAATTAGAGTAACAAAGATTATCAAGTTCTTCCCGTCATCAATCCCTATTGCTTCACACTATACCATAACTCAATGTTGCACACTAATGGTTATAAGTAGATGACGAGAAACAACAAAATATAATTAATTCATATTATTCTACCTCAATTTTTGTTTTCGTTTTATTCAAAAGCATTGATTTGATTGGATCAAGTTGCTGGATCAGATCAGTCGGTCGATATTTTACTTAATACTTGGTAAGTTATCCGAAAAAGGAGACTCACTAATCGGTCAACCAGTTATTTTATAAAATGAAAATTACTATCCACATACAAGTTTGCTCAACCTTTGGTATTATGGCAGATAATGAATTAATGGCTACAAAAAATGACTAAATATCCTATGTTACCAAGTCAGTAGAAACAGAAACCAGACTTCTTTGCTTTGGTTAAGTTGAGTAGCTTAACTACATGTTTTCATTTAACACTCCAGAATAGTCAAGAGAGTTGACATGACAACTAGCCAGGTGTTTTTATTTTAGTCTGTCGTTCACTGTTTTTTTTAGATTAAAAAAAATCATGTTCTATCATGATAAGTGTCCTCGTTCAGTTTTTTTCTTAATGAAAATCTAAACTCAGAAAGTGACAATTTTTGTGGGATACAATCAATTCATCTTAGCGGTTCGTAGGATACTCCTCAACCAGATACAACCTAATAAATAAATAAGTATAAGGATATTTGGGAATTTAAAAAATTAATTGTTCATTGAAAATAATAATGAAGAACTCAGGGATCTAAACATGATTAACACTGTGGTTGCGTGACTTCCACTGGACACGAAACACGGATGTATATAAGCACATTTAATGTAATCAATAAACAGAATAGTACTAGAGTATCAATATCTACAAAGGATATAGAAGACTGGAGAATAAAGCATTATCTTTTGTATTCAAAAATAATCGTTGGCTTACAATGTCTTAGTAACAGAAGTGAATTATGCATATAACAATGTTTAACATTTCAACTCTTAATACAATTCGTAGTTCAATTTCTTATCAATTCTGAATATCTGAAATTAATAATCTATAAATTTAACGAGAATGAAGTAATATCCAATGAAACAGGTCGTATTCTCTGCAAATATTGCCATTTTTTGATGATCGTGTGTATGACAATCATTATATATGCTATTGATTATTTTGGTGTTCTCTACCACCCCATCAGAAATTTGATAGTAAGTTTTCGAAAAATAGAAACAAGTGAGATGATAGCAGTTTTGCCTAAATTATTTGTTATACTTCATGAAAGGACTGCATGAACTACAAGATATATGGGATTGATTGTTTGGCTGATTGTGATAGACTGATGTTGATTACTTTCAGATCCAAACTATTGATGTAATACCTTCAGAAAATGGTTATATGGAAACAGAGTTACTGATCAACAAAATATGAATCTTTTTTCCTTACGGAATTAAAAACAGAATTAAAATTTATTTAAGGTGCAAATGATTATTAAATTATTATTCACGAACCAATAGATCTGATGCTTTCTGATTGGGCTTATTTACTGTCTATGGTCTAAAATACCTGTCGACAAATCATAAATTTGTTAATGAGTCAAAACGTCGAGCGACTTTTCGATAAAATCGATCAAATTCAGTTAGTATCGAGCAATAATTAACACGACATTGTGGAGAAACATTACTCGTCAGTTGTCAAAATAACAGGTGTGACATTTGTTTATGTGATTTTTGTTTGAATCTTACACAAAGCACCAATTTCCTGAAGACCTTATAGCTTGCACCACATATTGACCTTAGTTAAACAAATATTGTAAGCCAAGATAGACAGGGCAGTTGTGTCGTCATAGAATATAATTCTTCTCCGCAACTCCACCATTGAACAGATCCAGGATCATTAAACCACTACCCTAAATAGCTTTGGTTAGATCCCTAATGGATCACGTATGTTCACTTCTAAGGAGTTCAATTTTAAGACAAAGCAACTCTTCATAAACCACTACCTTTAATAATCCCTTAAAATTGTAGATACAATTTCTTTACCAATTACAGAACATAAATGTTTGAAAACTTCTTACTGATTACTTTAGGCCATGTAGAAAATATATCTTAGTGTTAATTGTTTCTCAGACTAGTATAAAGAATTAAAGGCCTCTCACCATTCACTATCATAGTAAAAAGTTAAAATTAACTAACTAAAATCATAATAATTTCATGTGAGAGCCTTGTCACAACAACCAATTGATTACTACAGAGTAACTATTATCATCCTACCTAGTCCCAAATCTGATCGTACGAATCCCAAAGGTTACTAGAAAATAGGTAAACTCCATTTCACAATTCACCATGATACATTCCTCGTTTGAATAAATGTGTTAATCAATTTTTAAAAAATTATTTGAACACGTCTTTCTGATTTGATTATGGTGATAATTAATGTGTACGCATCAAATCTCCTCTAATACAATGTGTTCACATCTAACAATTACACATAGCGAGATTAGTTTGTATCACATTAATTTTATCATCTCATCTCATATTATGTGTTTACGTTGTGTCTGTACGTTTATTTGTCAGCATGTCCCATTGTACATTCCAGTTGTTTGAAAAAAGGGGTAATTATCGTTGTTTTTTGCAATGAAATTAAAATGTGATAAGAAATAAACATTTAAAAAAGGAAATAATTGTATGCTGTTTATTTTTTGCTTGTCTTGTTTAGTTTTTTAACATTTTGAGTTGTCAAACTTCTTTGCGCAACCAATTTTACGCGGGTGGGTGTCGTCTGCGAATTTTTTAAAAGCTAAATTTTTTTTACTGATTATATTTATCAGTAAAGGTCGGGTCGTCGAAACAAAATCTAACTTTTCTCTTTATAAATTATCCAGACGTGATTAATAGATTGTTCAAATGGATTATGGTTGCATAATCATTTTAGGGATTACGTAATGTGTTGTCTAATCAATAGTGATGTTGATAAGATTGTGAAAAGATGTTTTTTTTATCAAGTCCAAAGGTCAACTTAACTAGAGGGTCCTTGAGTTTAGTAAGCTAATATACGAAGATCAACCACACGTATTTTTGGGATGAAGGTTATTTCGATTTCGTGTAAACCAAAAATTCATCAATCATAACTACAGATTATGCAGTGTTCTTTTTCAGTAATCATCAAGTGAGGCAACTCACTCATTTTCATGGTTAACATTATAGAATAATTTTAGACAACTACAGGAAACCGGGAAAAGTACGGATCCACTGACCACCACTGGGAATCGAATCCAGGACTTTTATTCTCTCACGCGAACGCTTAGTCTTTAGATAACTGAGCCGGCATATCGTGGTTTACATGTCCAACTTCAGTTGATTTTTAATATTACCCAAGAACCTTCCAATGTATATACACTCGACATTTTAAAGGTGTCAACCATTAAATGCCATCTCAGTTGTCATAAGGCCAAGCGTCCACACAAGAGACTGAAAGTTATGAATTCGATTCTCGGTGGCAAGGACGTGGATTCCCACTGCTCAGAAGTTCAACACTGAGATACCATCCATATGCTTGCATTTATGATTGAAAATGTCTGGGTGTGTTGATCGAGCATGCTGAGTGAATTTCATTTATCTGGGATACCTGCTGTGTGATCATCCAATCTCGGAAATCAAATGTAACGTATGGCTTGATCGGTACATTTTGCTTGAGGCATAAATCAGGTTATCGTTGTTGCTAGGGCAAGTGTGACAAAAAGCGTGCACAGATTCAGACAGTGACAGTTCACTCAACTAGTGCAATACTCTGAAGCAAAGGAATAAAAAGGAAAAAGTTACTGTTTTATTTAAATCACAATTTAACAAAACATCCTCCATGATATACATTTACTGAGCTTAATTTCTTATCGTCAATATTCATTAAATATATTTTTTTATAAAAAGCATGAAAAACAATTTGTTTTTTATCTTGTCTTATCGTTTGTTTAACAGGTTTGATTATTATTTATCTAATTGAACGGTAACATTTCTGACTAACCAGCCAAAATGTAATAGGTTTGTTTACAGCTCTTTTCACTTCAGTTCAAGCAGCTAGTAAGTAAGAATATAGTAGGGTAGAATATGTGAATCTGTCATTGGGACTAACATTATCTTATTTCAAATAAGTTATCCGTATTAATCATTCTAAATTCAAATACGATAAAGTAGTGTATTATATAGTAAGTGATTAATTATTATTTTTCTGCTGATATTACGTTTATGTTACGAGTATTGGAATTCAGGACGCGATTTTCGACTTTTATGGGACTACCAAACATATTAAAATGTATAACTAAAGCTCATAACGTTGCAACTCACTGAGGACGTACATATGATGATAATAACTAGTTGATTGCAGTGCTTAACTGAAGGATAAAATCTCTCGAAAATGAACGGTGATTATTTATGAACTTTGTCAGTATATTTGTGTAGTTGGTGGCCGGTTACCGATAGAAAGAATAATATGAAACAATATCATATTGTTGAGTGGTAAGCACTTATAACAGTAAGTTTATTAATTATTTACAGTCACAATCCGAATCCAAAAACTGAGGTTTATTAGAAAAATATGCAATTAACTACATTACTATGTTCGTTCCAAACGATCGATGGTCCTATCTTCTCGTAACCAACCAAATCAATAAACCGTCAGATGAATGGTCACAATTATTGTTTTTTTGTTATATCGAGCCACGTGATCATTCAGGTAAAATACGAAATCACAACGAACCAGAATTTATAGATCTCATTAGGTACATAACTAGGACATTGTTCTTACAAAAATGAGTAATTTTTTTTATCGTGAACAGTAAGTGTTTAGCATAAAAGCTAGTGAGTTTGAAGAGAGATAACTATAAAATCAATTTAAAAATGCTACCTTAAAGTATACAACCTGACCTACCATCAAAGAAAAACTAATTTTAAGCGAAAAATCTTCATAAATTTCAGAATATAACTCATTCAACAATAACATTTCCATCTTATTTGATATTAAGCTGTGTTCAGGATCTAGATCAAATTACAAGGTAGATAAATATATAATTGATTAATTAGTTTTGTGGAGTCATTATATAAACTGTAAAGGTATGGTTAATTCAAAATGGAGTTAAACTTGTGAAGAATCCTTTCACCAATCAATAACAGGACTTATTCGAAAATGTCAATCTAGTGAAACAGTATAACAAAATAACGTGAATAGATGTACAATAAAACGGACGCTAAAATATGAAGATAAATCGAGACATGATGAATTTTCAAACAAATTGACCAATTTTGCTCAAACCTAATCGAATAATGTTTTAATGCTATTAATTCACTGAAACTGTAAATTTCAACTACTGAATTACAACCTAGTGGTTTGAAAGAAACTCCCATGTTCAAGTCCAATTCCTGTTCAGACTGTGGATCGTCACTTTCAAGTCTCATTCTAAAAGCATGTTCAATACTCGTTAGTTTTATCCAACTCTTCGACTATTGTCAATTCAAGATGAAGTATCTCTCCAATTTGGATATTTTTTCTCACTTTCCAGTTTGTTTTAATCTCAATTAATAAGGTTCGTATCCTCAAAATGTAAGAAATTTATATGGAATAATTTAACTCGAATATTTCATTATCAATAACTGGAAAACACAGATGGTCTCTATACTGAAATTAGTGGGAGAACAACATTGTCACTAATTCTGTAGACAACTGGAACCACCTCAGGAATTCCTGGTGAATAAACTTTAGTAGTGAATGTTATGGCTAGAGTTATCCTGTAACGGTGAGTTGTGGACATGTCCAGCGTAACACACATACCTTAAAATTTCAAACGAAAAACGTAAGTATAGTAAAAGACATTGTTCAAAATAAAATCCTAAATGAAAATTGAACTCCGAATTCAAGCCAACATCACTTACTTACGAACGCTTGTTACCTCTCATGGAGGAAAATAGCCCGCCCACCATCACTCTCCATCCAACTCTGTCCTGGGCAATCCTTTCCAGTTCTTTCCAGTTGCTATTCATCCTTTTCATGTATGCTTCTTCGGCATGGGGTCGGCAACCACATCTCGTACAAACAAATCCTTGCTAAAAAACGCTAACTATTTAAACTCTGTCCTGAGAGTTGAAGGAAGAATAATGACACCTCAGGATGAAGGTCAAGATTCTTCGGAAATCACAAGGCCGATGCTCTCCTAACAATCAGAGCAAAAATTTTTATAGGTATATGGAACGTCCAGACAATATAGAAGACCTGGAGGACCGATCAAATAGTTACGAAAATTATGAGATACAAATCGGTAGTATTCGAAATCAGCGAAAACCATTGAACCCAAGCTGGACAGTAAAGGCTAGATGCTTGAAAGATGCTGCTGTATTGTGGTCATGAAGAGGAAATTGCTCCACACACTCAGGGAGTTGTTCTAATGCTGTCCAAAGAAGCACGAAATGCATTTATAATATGGGAGTTTCACGGATTCATGATCATCAAAGCATCATTCAACAAAGGAGGAGGGAATCGCGATGAATGTTATCCAGTGTTATACATCTACCAATGATAGCGATGACAACGATAAAGATCTACGAGAGGCTGCAATCGACCATAACAAAGTGCCCGGTAAAAAACCTCACAATCTTGATGGGAGATCTAAGCGTCAAAGTCTGAATGGACAACGCCGGATGTGAAGATATCATGGGACGATATGGACTGGGAGAGAGAAACGAGAATGGGGAAACTTTTGCAAATTTATGTGCATTCAAAAAATTGGTTATAGGTGGCACCATATTCAGGAATGAAACAACAAGAAGGTAGCAATTAACAACGGCCGAACAAGAGCAGAGAAAGTCAGGGCACAGGCTGAATACACAGAAGTAATCAAGAGAGCAAAGAAAAGCATTAGAGCTGACAAGTAGAAATATGTGGGAGACTTAGCAATGAAGGCGGAAAGCTCGGCAAGTGAAGGAAATATGAGACAACCATGTGATACAACAGGGAAACCAGCGGGGATATATAGTAAACCAGAGAGACCGGTCAAGAACAAAGAAGGCAAGCCAATCACCGAGATTCAAGAACAGAGTAACAGATGGGTAGGATAATTCGAGGGACTCTTGAATAGACCAGCTCCACTGAATCCATCGGAAATCGAAGCAGCACACACAGACCTCACTATAGATGTCATTCCAACAACGATGGAAGAAATCAGGATGATCATCAGACAAATCAAAAGCGGGAAAGCGGCAGGACCTGACAATATACCAGCTGAAGCCCTGAAGCCAGATATAGAAGTAACTACAGGTATGCTTCACGTTCTATTCAAGAGGATTTGGGAGGAGGAACGATTGCCGACTTACTGGAAGGAAGGGCACCTCATCAAGATACCAAAGAAAGGAGATTTGAGCAAATGTGAGAACTACAGAAGCATCATACTACTGTCAGTACCAGGAAACGTTTTCAACAGTGTTGCTGAACCGGATGAAGGATGCAGTAGGTGCCCAACTGCGTGATCAATAGATTGGATTTCGTAAGGATAAGCCGTGCACATACCAAATTGCGACGCTACGATTATCGTTGAGCAATCAATTGAATGGTACTCGTCACTATACATCAACTTCCTTGATCATGAGAAGACGTTTGATAGCATGGATAGAAAAACCTTGTAGAGCTTTCTTCGTCACCATAGAGTATCTGAAAAAATCGTCAACATCATCCAGAATTCATACGTCGGACTATACTGCAAAGTCGTGCATAGAAGACAGTTGACAGATGCATTCCAAGTAAGGATCGGAATCAGACAAGGCTGGTTACTCTCCCCCATTCTTCTGGTGGTTGACTGGTTTATGAAGACCTCCACATCTCAGAGGAAGCATGGAATACATTGGACAGCTCGGAGTCAATTAGAAGATTTGGACTTCGCTGTAGATCTAGCTCTTCTATCCCATACACATGAAGAAATGCAGATGAAGACAACTAGTGTAGCAGCAGCCTCTGCATCAGTAGGCCTCGGTACAAACAATGGAAAAAGCAATATCCTCAAATACAACACGGAGAACACCAACCCAATTACACTTGTTGGAGAAGCCCTGGAAATGTGAAATCTTTCACATACCTGAACAGCATAATCGATCAACAAGGAGGATCGGATGCAGACGTAAAGACGAGGATTGGCAAAGTAAGGGCTGCATTCTTACTGTTAAAGAACATATGGAACTCAAAACAGCCAGGTCAGAATCCTCAATACGAACGTCAAGACAATCCTACTGTACGGAACTGAAACGTAAAGAATTACCACAACCATCATCAAAAGGTGTAGGTATTTTTAACCTACATGCTCTACACATTTAAATCAATGAAAATCCTTATCAGTTAATCAATACTTTTAGTCATTTCATAAATATTTTTGACCAGATTATACGTTGGATCGATTAGTATTACTACTATAACTACCACCACCACCACCAATGATGATGATGATGATTTTGAACTAAATGAAATAGAAATTTGAATCACGGACACGTGCAAATTTTTTTCTGCATTGTTGTCACTAAGTCGCCCCCTTTTCAAATAACTATTCAATATAACTTATTTTAGATAATAATTTAATTTAGTTTCATCTCATGTGAACAGCGTAAACAGCATTCATCGTCTTTAAGTAAAAACAGGTGTGATCTTACTTTATTATAAATAATTCATTTACATAGAGCATACTTAGAGAGTTCACATGATCTTCATTGTTTGGAAGAGTATGTGTTTGCTGATAGAGGAGGAGGTACAACAAGGAAGAATAACTATGATTAACTGACTGACAAGACTAGTTGCTAACCCAACAGTCATAGCTTCTTTAGCAAATATAATCTTTGATAAGAGGAAAATCGCGAATAAATTTATGTTAAGTATGCTAATGACATTGCCTACTGTAATATATTTATGTATGTCGGTGTTTCATCAAAAGATAGTAGTGTATGTGTGTATATATACTAGAGAGTCAATTTTACGGGAAACGCACAGTCATTCTTATTCTTTGTCTGTCTGTCTATCTACTACTCCACCACGTTTTTTACCATTCAGTTGACAAAAACCCACATCTCTGATTTTTTTTAAATACAGGTGCACCTGCATGTTCCTAATCGAAACATAAGTCTTGTTGCTATGTTATCATTAAAGCATATATAAGTCATAACTCTATGTATTAAGAGCGTTTTTTGTTTTGTATGCCTGTTGAGTCTAGCTTCCGTTCTTTACACATAGCAAAATTCAAAAGACTAGTAACTTTGGCAACGAAAAACATGATTGTTAGGATAACAAAGTTGATTAACTCGGTAATGAAATTATAAAATTTTATCTATAAAAAGAACATGAATATAGTGTCTACCTAAAGTG